>CAOKZL010001781.1:0-284869 GCA_948472985.1 Iguana delicatissima
AGGCAGGTAAAATAGCAGCAAATGCCCCAGGATTCATGACAAGGAAATCCATCAGTTTCACTTTCTGCTCCATTTGAACTGTTGAACTTTCAAGTTATTTGCATCCCAGCTACAAAGAAATTTTGATAAATTCTTAAAAAACAAATGGAAATTAAATTCTCTCATGTCTGCACCAGCCAAATTCAACAGGTATAGCTGTTCCCAGCATGGAGAGGGTTGCATTGTACCTGCTTACCATACAATGCTAGTACAATATAAAGAGAAGGAGCATCTCAGAAAAAAAAGTGTAATCATGTACACACAGAGATTTGCATTCAAAGTCCTGGCCTGTCTGATTAAATCTCTCTGTTCCCACTTTTCAATGTGACTTTTATACATACATGTATATATACATACACACACACACACACACATATATATATATGAAGAAATTTGTGAAGTTTTTGAAATTGTATTCAAAACTGGATTAAAATTAATTTTCAGCTATCCCCACTCATGTCTTAAAGTCATTTTTCCAGCAGAAATGTGTTGTGTGGATTGTTCAGGAAAAAACAGGGGGATTTGTCTTTTAGAGGTTTCTTGGCCTAGAAATCAAATTAAACAAAAATTAGTGATGAGTGGCTGTGATAATGGGGCTTCCCATTATCTAGACTTAGCTAAAAGGGGGATACTTCCCTCTTAAGGTAAACCAAGGGTTAATAAGGTCTTAGGATTAGATTACATTTTAGTGTGGGTCAACATCACAGGTCACAGGGTGAGAACTGACCAATCAAGAAGGAAGGAGGTGGGCATCTTGGAGATGTTTTGAGATGCTTCCAGGGAGAACGGATAAAACTTCTGAAAGGCCATGTGGCCAGGGAGAAGAACAGAGAGAAGAACAAGGAAGAACAATGGGATCTGGGCCAGTCGTAGGCTGGAGGCCCCATGCCTCGTCTCCTGGCCTCTCCCGTCTCTTTTAGATCATCGAGGCCTATAACCTAATTGTGAGTAACTAGAGTATTAGTTAGTCACATTAGGCTTTTTATTATTTTGGAAGTTGGCTGATCTTAAGAATGTATCTGTGCTTTTATATCTGTTTTTGTAACTACTTGTAACTTAAGCATGCCTGGGAGGGGGAGCCTCTCAAGTGTGATATTGTCTTGTTTATTTGCATGCCTTGAATAAATACTTCCTGTAAAACCTCTGTTTCTCTCCATTCCCACGCCAGTCTTTGGCACACACTAGATAGGACTTCTCTCACTCAGAAGGGGGAAGGTGAGAGAGAAGGAAGGTCCTTAAACACAGGGATTAATAATCCACTGAACAGGCTCCCGCTGTACTGTTCAGTTGATTCATAATTCAGCGGATGGTGGCAGCAAGAATGAATAACACTGAAGGAATTACCAGCCTTTTTCAAGGATGAGAGTCAAGCTTGGGAGGCTGGCATGACCCCAGTATGATGCTGGAATTCCCTTTCCAGTATGACAGTGGCTTCTCTGAAGTTCCATCTGTTTGAAATGGTGTGTACCCCACAATAAGCTTGGACTGCCTCAAACAATACACCAGGAGTGGACAAAGTCTGTGCCCTCTAGATGTTGTTGAAAAGCAACTGCCATCAGCCCCAAGCCAGTGATAAGAGATGCTGGGAACTGCATTCTAGCAATATCTGGAGTGCTGCCCTGTGCCCACCCTGTCATCCACTCAAAGCTTTAAAAGAGTCCCCTTGATGCAATACCCAGTTGCATCTTGTCCAAACCTCCATCTGTGCAACTAAGGTTGTCAGTTCAGCATTGTCCCAGACCCTGAGGTCTCCAGCCAAAACCAGAAAGCTAGGGACAATCATTGGTGATGTCATTAAGTGTGATGCATTAAGTACTAAGTCCAGTTGTTAATAACATAGCCTACAATCACAGAGAGAGAGAGAGAGAGAGAGACAGACAGAGAGAGAGAGAGAGAGAATGTATTTTCCTGTTTGGAAATTAAGACAGTTTTCAGATCAAGGTGAAATGAAAAGATTTTGTTCTTTCTCACTGATTTAGGAAAATGGAATAAGAGAGTTTTAATCTAGGCTACTTTTTTCTAGCCAGAAAATAGGTGCAGAGCAGAGCTGAACACAGAGGGTGAGTGCTGGCACCGGAATAACTAAGAAGAAAGAAGAAGATAACTAAGTAAAAACACAGCCCACCCCAGAGAGTCTTTGCAAATTAGAGCAACAAATGATTATAAAGCATTGGAAATTGTAGCAATCTGACATTCTCCTAACTGAGCTGGAGGTTTGCACATGGCCCTTTCCTCATGCCTAGAGATGATTCCTAAAAACTGTAGACTCAGAGCCAGGTCCTGAGATCTGACAACCCTAACTGCAACTCATATAGAGATAGAAGTCTACAGGGGGCACAGAAAAACCAAGCATTGCCCACTGCAAGGTGGGGCCCCAAAATACTTGAGCCCCACAGTGAACCAAGGTCTTCCTTTCTGTACACTGAAGCAGACCTCATTTGCTACTTGGAGACTAAGGCCCTTTCCGCACTGGGCTATTAAAATGGTGTAGAGCGACCTCCGATGGAGGTCTTCTGCACCGTAGAGTGGACTGGGGTGGACTACTGTTTGCAGTTCCGCACCTCAGTCCACTCTGGAGCGACCAGAACTGGTCGTGCAGTGTGTTTTTTAAAAACCTCTTTTTAAAAGTTTTTAAAAAGCACGGAGTGCACAACTCCGTGTCACTCCATTGCCATGCTCCGGTGCAGATTTGCAGGCGTGCACTAGTGCGTGCCTGCAGATCTGCCAGGGGCGGGCTTTAAGCTGGCAAGCTTCTCCGGTTGGTGGAGAGCCTCCACCAACTGGAAGCCACCATTTTGAACGCCGGAGCAGTGTGGAGCAACGAGCTCGCATTGCTCCTCATCCCGATGGACTTGCCTGGACACTGAAGAAGTTTGGTGAGTCCCGTTTTTGCATGGTTCTTTTCCCACATGCGGAAAGGGCCTAAGGATGGAAAGGATTTTCAACAATATTTTAAAAATGACTTTTAAAAAATGTGAATTAAAAAAAAAAGCTTTATACTCAATGAAGGGTCTTTTGGGAAAAGTCATTTGGGATATGCTTCACATTTAAAGTGAACTGTGATAAAACAAAACTGTTGACTAGAAACATGTCTTTGGAAGAGGAAAACGAGTTAACTGTTCTTTCCAAATTAAAAGTGGAAGGGGGATTAAATATCTGGGAGTTACAGTTATTAAATATCTGGACATTACAGTTATGAGGAACAACAGTTTATTGTCTGGAAAAAGTCTGGAAAGAAATTAAAAGAGGTTTAGAAAAATGAGAAAAGTAACATTTATCCCTTTGGGGGAGAATTGCAGTAATAAAAGCAAATGATTCATAAAGACTTTTATTTTACTTCCAAATGATTCCCATCATAAGAAATGGAATGCCCTTTGTACATTGGCAGAAAAAAAATTGCTGATTTGTTGGCCAGACAAGGAAACCCAGAATAAAATTTAAAACATTGTATGATGCTAAATAAAGGGATGGTCTGGTGATTGCTAATATTAAATTATATTATGATGCCTGCAGTTTTGTATAGTTGGAGAATGGATAATGCTTAGAGCAGAACTGAACACAGTATTCCAAGGCCTTTTCCATGCCAGGGGAGGGAATCGCCCTGTACCGCTACTCACCAGACCTTTCGGCTCCCCAGTCCAGTCCACGGCGCTCCGGAGCAGTGCGTGCTCATCAATACGCACTGCTCTAGCATCTCAAATGGCGGCTTGGTTGACCAACCGCTGAAGCTCACCAGCCTAAACCCCACCTCCAGGCAGATCGCAAGCTCGCATTGGTGAGAGCCTGTGAATCTGCACAAGAGAGCAGGCTCACAGTGGCGCGCTCCATGCTTTTGAAAGACTGGGAAAATCAGGTCTTTCAAAAGCATGCTGAAGGCCCACTTGGGGTTGTTCTGGATGGGACTGAGGTGCGGATCTACGTTAAATAGGTCCGACGCAGTCCGGTCTGAGGTGCAGACCTCATCCTTGGAGGATGGACTGCACCATTTCAAAAACTCCATGTGGAAAAGGCCCAAATGAGATCTAACCATTGCAGAATAGAGTGGTACCATTACCTCCCTCAATCTAAACACCATATTCCTATTGATGCAACCAAGAATCACGTTGGCTTTCTTGGCTTAGCATTACATGATGACTCATGTTCAACTAGTGATCTACCAAGACTTCTAGAACCCAGCCATATGTCCCACATGCTATATTTGTGCATTACATTTTTTCTGCCTAAGTGAAGGATTTTACATTTCTCTCTGTTAAAATTTATTTTGTTAGCTTTGGCCCAGCTCTCCAATCTGTCAAGGTCATTTTAAATTTTGATCCTGTCTTCTGGCATAGTAGCAACCCCACCCAATTTGGTGTCATCTGCAAATTTGATCAGTATGCCCCCTACTCCTTCATCCAAGTCATTGATGGAGATGTTGAATAGCACTGGGCCCAGAACAGAACCCTGTGGCACCCCACGAGTCATTTTTCTCCAGGATGAAAAGCAGCCATTGGTGAGCACCCTTTGGGTTCAGTTGGTCAACCAATTACCAATCCACCTAACAGCAGCCCTGTCCAGCCCACATTTTACTAGCTTCTTTGCAAGGATGTCATGGGGAACTTTGTCAAAGGCCTTACTCAAGTCAAGATATGCTACGTCTACAGCATTCCTTTCATCTATCAAGCTTGTAACCCTATCATAAAAAGAGATAAGATTAGTCTGGCATGACTTATTTTTGAGAAATCCATGTTGACTTTTAGTGATTACGGCATTGTTTTCTAAGTAATTACAAACTGACTGTTTAATGATCTGCTCTAGGATCTTTCCTGGTATTGATGTCAGGCTGACCAGGCGATAATTATTTGGGTCCTCTTTTTTCCCTTCTTGGAGATGACATTTGCCCTCCTCCAGTCTGCTGGGACTTCTCTTGTTCTCCAAGAGTTCTCAAAGATTATTGTGAGTGGTGCTCAAATGACTTCTGCCAGTTCTTTTAATATCCTTGGATGTAATTCATCTGGCCCTGGAGACTTGAATTCACCTATTTTAGCCAGATATTCCTGTACTACTTCTCTACCTATTCTGTACTGTATTTCCCCCCACCTCCTCATCTGCTCCCCACCCCCCAGGTTGAGTACTTCTATCCTTTTGGGAGAAAACTGAGGCAAAGAAGGTGTTGAGTAGTTCTGCCTTCTCTTCCCCCTACCCCCCACCCATTAGTAATTGGTCATTTTCTCCACGCAGCGACCCTATCATTTCCTTGTTTTTCCTTTTGCTGCAGACATATCTAAGAAAAACCTTTTCATTGTTTTTAATGTCTCCAGAAAGCTTGAGTTCATTCTGCACTTTAGCTTTTCTTACTTTCTCCCTACATATTCTGGCTCTTTGCTTGAATTCCTCTTTGGTGGTTTCACCATTTTTCAATTTCCTGTACATGTTTCTTTTAACACTTAGCTCAGTTGAGAGGTCTTTAGTCAACCATTCTGGTTTCTTTAGACACGTGCCATTTTTCCTCCTTACTGGCACAGTTTTCAATTGTGCCTTCAGTATCTCACTGTTAAGAAACTCCCATCCATCATGAACTCCTTTCTCTTTCAGTATTCTTGACCATGGAATTTCAGCAAGTAATTCCCTAAGTTTACAGAAATCAGCTTTTTTAACATCTAGAATGCATGTCTGGCTACACTTGGCTTCTCTTTCTCACTGAATGACAAATTCCAATAGAGCATGGTCACTCCCCCCACGGATCCCACCACCACCACCTGATCAACAAGGTCATCCCTGTTGGTCAGGATCAGATCTAAAATAGTCGATCCCCTTGTCACCTCTTCCACCTTCTGGACCATGAAATTGTCTACAAGGCAAGTGAGGAACCTGTTGGACCTTATGATCCTGGCAGAGTTTGACTGCCAACAAATATCAGGATAGTTGAAATCTCCCATTACTACTGCATTTCTCCTTTTTGAATGTGTGGTCATCTGCCCCAGGAAGGCCTCATTAGAGATCCATCACAGATGAGTCCTGAAATTGCAGCCACACTGGGTTGACTCCTCCACGCAGAAGGTAATTCTCTACCACAGACAGTGCCATAGGAAGGGTGGTGAACAACATCCCACCCCCCACTGGACCATGGGTACCATAGCTGGTACTCCAAAGAAGCCATATTGGCCCCACCCTCACTGTGTGACAAAAATAATAGGGGGAGCATGGGGTTACTGTGGCTTTCCAGAGCATCTTTTCTTCCACTCTGAGGGCTTCCTTAGAATGAGAAAGGGGGCACTTATGTGCCGCCTGCAAAGCAACCTGACAGCCTCTACCTAGCTTTGAAGGAAATGTAAGAGTAAAACAGGCAGTCGGTATCTGAAGAGGGTAATAACTATTAACTGCCTCAGACACATATGTTGATTGGAGTGGGCTTTTAATGCTTTACAGTGCTATTTTTAAGGTATGTATGTTGAATTTTAATGAATTTTAATGTTAAAAACAATGTCAATGTTGAAAAACATTGCTTTTAAAATAAATTTTATATTTATACTTTTATTGAAGCTTTTGGATCATTTTAATCTGTATTTTTAAATATGCTAGCTGCTTCAAGTTTTATTACTGAGAGAAAGGTGGGATATAAAATAATAGTAGCAGTAGTAGTAATAGTAGGTAATAACAACAACAACAACAATAGTAATAATAGTAATCATCATCAACTGCACTTGTAAGAAAGTACTGGTGATGTGTTAGGTCATTTTATGTTCCATTTGCCTAGAAAAATGTATATTTTATGATCTTCCAAGCTGAAAGTTTAAACAGTTGCCTTCAAAATCTACAGTTTAAAATACTATGATAAATTAATCAGTTTAATCGAGGTAATAATACTGAGACTGCATTTTGTTTTTCTTGAAAACCAGGAAGTATTATTTTATACTTCAGCATCTGGATGAAAACAGTTAACACCACCATAACAAAATGACTTGTGTATTGCTTAGAAATATAATCTACTTGATAATTTATTGTTGCTAAATGGAGAATCACCAATAAAAACAGAAAGGGAGAATAAGGGAAAGCACAATATGTTTGTATCTAGAAAATTTGTCCTGTATTTGTGAAGCTCTGTATTGAATGTACTACTATATGGAATTGAATGTTGTATATGTTAAGCTATCAGTAACAGATATAGGAAATGGTATAGGAGATGTGAAAGTGTTGGGATGTACAGATATTCTCTCTCTTTTTTTCCCCCTCCTTGTCTTTCTTGTATCGTTGTAAGTTGTGATGTTTGTTTTATGTTATTAATGACGAATAAAAATAATATACAAAAAAATGACTTGCATATTGCATTTTAGTGCTTTGTGTGAAATAAATCACACAGCATTTATATTTAATGTTTATTTAACCATCTGGAATAGGCCCCGTGTGATTTCCTTACACGGATATTTATATGGATTTTATATATTCAGCAATCCTTCATAAAATACTTGCTTTTTTTCCTCATTATATAATGTATAGAATAGACATTTTCTGACAAACTCCGGTAGAATGTTTCCAGTCACATTAATCCAATATTTGGAGAGAGAGATATTGTGTATTTAATGTCATAAAATTCAGAGTACTAACAGCCTGAAACTTTTAATTCCCTTAATTTCCCTCACTTTCTCTTGTGGTTTTCCATTTTGCTACAAAGTTCTCCACCCCAAATTTGGTTCAAATCCATTGTGGCCATATCCTGTACATATATACATAGTTGTGTGTGTTTGGCTATCCTGTTTATCCTCTTCAAAGAACAACAAAGAACAGCAACGCCAAATTTTAACATTTCATACACAGAGAATTACAAAACACCTCTATAATTTCCACATCCGAGGTGCCATCACCAAAAACACTTTATCTCTGACAGCCATCCAACTCACCTCAGAAGGTATACTTTATGTACAGCGAAACTGCCATTGTCAATTAGCAGATATGTGGGAGCTGATTCTAGTACTGAAGAAAAAAGCACGCTGCACATTGCCAAAGACACACACTTCTATAACTATGCCACATAATTTGGAGCAGACTGAAATAAGTTTTTCAGAAAAGGCCAAGTACCCAGACGTGTGAGAAGGAAATAAGATAGTCCGGTTTCTGTACAACTTTACGCTTCTAAAATCAAACTGAATGCTGACATTCCTCAAAAAAAGTCAGAAACTAACATGGACACTGCTGAAACCTCTGCAGTGTCTTTGAAGACTTACTGAAGGTCTTAGTGCTACTCACCTGTTTCAGAGCTGACAGCGATGCAAGGGAAGATGAGGAAAAGGAGGATAAGGGAGGTAAAAGCCTTCTCCATCACTCGGCCTCAGAAGCTTCTGAGAGAACCCAACTCAGTTGTGTTGAAGCAGGACTCAGTCACTGTCATGAACTGCAACCTCGTTTCCAAAGAAATAGAACTGGTTCGGAACCTTGAACTCGGGAGAAGGAAGTGTGATATTGATCATCTGGCAACTGACTCATAATATTTTTCTGGCATTAAGATCATGTGTGTCAGGAGGATGGCAAAAAGACAGGCAGAAAATTTGCAAGTCAAAGTAGAGGAGAAACAGGAAGTTCAGGTGGGCCAGTGAGATGGCTTTGGCAAATTCTTTTTTCTTAGTTCAGTGGAAGGGGAAAAGAAAATCCTATGTCTGTCTACATGACAGTAAGAGCAATAATCAATAATTCCCAAATACAGCTAACTGATTTAGTATATCCGTCTGTGGCCATTTCTGCACTACACTGTTATAGTGCTATTATTCCACTTTCAACATCCTGTGGAATTCTGGGGTTTGTAGTTTACTGAGGCGAAAGAGCTCCCTGGCTGAGAATTCAAAATGACCCTCCTTAAACTGCAAACTTCAGGATTCCATAGATATTGAAAGTGCAATAAAATAGCGCTATAACAGTGTGGTGCAGAAATAGCCCATATGTGTCTATATGTGAGGGCATTCGTGTGTGTGTGTGTGAGAGAGAGAGAGGGAGGGAGGGAGGGAGAGAGAGAGAGAGCTCAGATTAATCCATTCTGGGCCACTGATCAATATGGTACAAGGGGGAAACACACACATAACTTTTGTCTCCTTGTTTTCCACATTTTGATAAGCCCGATCCCTGTAGTAGCTAAAATTCTAGTTTGAGGCACAAACTGACTTCAAATATAGATTTGGACAAACCATATTCTGGTTTCCAGTTTCAGTTCCCTCATCTGCCATGTGAAGGATTATCTCTTAAGACCATCACTAGATGTCCAGAAGGATGAAAGATAAAAAAAGAACCATTTATTCACTCACCACTTTTTAAAAATAATATCCCCCAACTATACAGATATGATAGCTACTCTGTTCTGGCAGGGCTTAATTGCAAAAGTGGAGTACAATTCTTGAAATGAGAAAAAAAAAACAGCATTGAGCATTTGGGGATATTTTAAACACAAATTCTTGTCAATAATCTTTTTATTTTCTAGTAATTTTGATCTGCTGTTTTGTCATTTTTCTTCTTTGTGATATGACCCTGGCTTGCAGGAAAGCCTGTACACACTAACACAGCAGTGTGTCCCATTGAACTCAGTGAGGTACTTCTGAGTAGATCTACACAGCTTTGCAGTAATAATCAACAACTTCCCAAGAAGGGGGAAATTCCCCTGAATGCAGCTGGGACTTTGCCTCAGGGCAAAAAGCACCTGAAAGCCACAAAGCATCATTCAGCTTCCTTGAAACAAATAAAAATCTTGAGATGATCAAAATAAAACTGATAAGAAGACTAGGAACATTTAGACACACACGAATACGCCTTAACTCATTCTATGAATTCCTCTTCCATTCAGTTCTTAAGTGAAATGAAAATGACTGTGCATATAATCCCTATAATGAAGGAGAAAATAAGGGCTGTTAGAAAAGAAAAGAGTGAGCTACAACCCATCAGAAGGTGTTCTGCATCTATATATTTGCAATATTGATTAATTACTTTTAAATCTCATTTTCTCCAAGTAACTGTGTTACGTTTTACTCTCACCACAATCCCATAGGATAGGTAAAAGTTCAGACATTGTGATTTGCCCAAGGCCATGTACTGACCTGCTCAGTTGAGTGAGAACTTGAACATAACTGTATAACATGTGTTTACATCACAATAAGACAGTAATTCTCATTTATTAATCCAGAATGTGAATGAACCATGTGTGCTGTTCATGCTTCCCATCAAATAAGCAAGGAAACAAACCAGACAGGGATGACTCAGCATGGTACCCATACTAGGATTATGGTTTATTACATCTGAACAAACCAGGATCATAAACCAGCTTTAAGCCAATGGGTTTTTTAGCATATAGACTGTGGGTTGTTTGGCTACAGTAAAGTATAATGCCAGGTGACAATCATGCTAAATTAGCTCTGCCTGATTTGTTTGTTGCTTATGCTAAGAGAGAAGTGAGTATGACTAAACAGATCCTATGTACCAACACACAGTTCATTCACATAATGCTTTAAACCAGGATTTTGGGTTTATCATTGCATAAAAACATGACAAGTGTCAAAGAAGACATAACTTTAGTGAGTATAGGGGTGCGCAAAAGAACCCATAGCAGTTCATATAGCTACTGTGTATCTGTCCCCTTCCATTGTTGAGCTTTATGAAAACTCTAGAACAGAAACCAAGGGCATTCTATAGCATGAATTATTCCACTTTAATTGCCATGATTCCATCCTATGGAATCCTGAGATTTGAAGTTTGGTGAGGCACTAGATTTATTTGGTTGGGAATTCTAAATACTCATCCCTAAATACCCCTCCTGCTAATCCCAAGATTTCATAGAATGGAACCATGGAAGTTAAAGTGGAATAATAGGGCTCTAATTCTCTAATGTAAGTGGGCGCCAGATGTACACAGCGTTGATTGGCTGGTGGCTGCAGTCTCTCAAATTCCCTACCTTCCCTGCCTCATCCCTAGAACTCCATTTTCCTTTCTAAAAATGAAATAAAAATGAAGTGGTGATTGAATTTTCACATGTACGAACAAATAAGCAGGATTTTAAAAACATTTTAGAAACAATCCACTTCAAGTATAAGGAGAAAAATAACAAAAAAAATCTTTCAACCAGGTCTCAAGACAAGATACATTTGACTAACGCAGAAGGCATGAGGGAAACCATGCTTACTCTATGGCATGGAAAAAAAATGAGGCCACCATTTAAAGGCCCACTTGCCTGCACTCAGATTCCCATGGCCAAGCTGAGCTGGGGGAGTATTTCAGGTTAATGACAGAAAGAGATCTCTTTTACCTTCCCTTACATGGGTTGCATTGGTCCTGCAAGGCACACTTTTTCTCAGAGTAGAGCTTCTCGTTATTTTATGAACTTTTGCTCCCAATTCTTCACCAGGCTTGTTTCACCAAAACAGAGCCAAAATGCACCTCTGAATAAAAGGGAAGGGCCATAGGTGGCAGGGCTCAAATTATTTAAGCTGAGGTTTGCAAATGTCATAATACCTTTCATCAAGTTTATTCATATTTAAAACAAAAGACGTAAGCCTTTCTGTCATAGAGGACTTCCTCAAGCTGGATATGCTGATAAATAAAAATTAAAAGAGATTATATCCCATAGTGAATCTATCTTCACTATCTCAGATGTCTACAGGTGAAGAATGAATCATTTACCAAAAGCTGCAGAAATAATCTGTGACAAAGGATGAACTAAAATTTTTGTATAAATCTACTTACAGAATCACAGAAAGCTCTGTGTGATTTGAGTGTGAGGAGTCATGCTTTTGGACGAACGTCTCTGAGATGACGTACAGAAACTATATAGGTTTGTGCCATGTCCCTCAGATGGCAGACCAGAGATCAGATTCCACACTTATCTTCAGTGCTAACAATTTCAGTTGTGAGCTTTGCCCTCTAGTTTACTGGTAGGTGTTATTCTTAGCTCTGGATTGCAACTGGACCTACATCATGATATACTGACTAATGATAATGTTGGCATCATGAAAGAAACGGGGTGACGCCGATTCCTAAACAGGGTGTGCATAGTATTCACTGTGTTGTAGCAACGTACTTGCACCATCTCCAAGAGGTATTTCCAAGTACTTCTAAACCTTGCCCCCACCCCGCCTCATCTTAGCTGTTGAACAGTTTGCATCTGTGTGATAGAAATTCAATAAGCGAAGCAACGCAGTGTTAGCTAAAACCACCTCTTGAACTTAACAAGATCATGAATCTATTAGAATAGGAGTAGAGAATTCTGTCAGGGAGAAGAAAAAAAGCAGAGTGAGTCTGAATAAAATTTATGTTGTGTGAATTGGTTGCCAAAGTCCTTTGTGTGAGCTGCATAGCAAAATAATGGTGTCTTCCACTTATCACGGTTTGTCTGTCTCCTCCACCATAACCATTGTCAAATATTTCCTGTCATTACATATATTCACTGAACCACAGATCTCCTCTAAGTGCACTCTGACAGAACAGACTTGAAGTGGTACAGACTGGATCTTCTAATACAAGGCAGGTTTTAATCTATGTTCAAAGGAGCTCTCCAAGGTACCGAACCCTATAAACTCCTAAATCTTGGCATTTGCAGTTTGGGGAGGGTTAATTAGAACTCTGAACCGGAAAGCATTACTGCCTCACCAGCAAATTACAAATCTCAGAATTACACAGAATATTGCCATGGCACTTAAAGTAGAATCATGGCGTTATAACTGTATAGTGTGAATGGATCCATTAACCCACATCTCTCCTGTGCACCTTAGCTTTTAAACACCTGCTAACCACTGCTGATTCTTCCATTCCTTTTCTTCTGATGGCTAAATACTGGATGCCTATGCTCCCAGTTCTCTGCACACTGAAAAAATATCCTTGGGAAAAAACAGCTTTTTCTAGGACAGGGCATCTGTTTCCAGAACAAACAGTAGAGAACAAACTGCATTGGTCCTATAATTTCCTCCATCAGCTTCATGAATAGGCAGGAGAGCAAAATTCATACTTACTACTGTGTGTTTGTCTGCCTAAATACCCAAAAGGCACCAGCTCCTGTCTGATCTTGGAAGCTAAGCAGAGACAGCTCTGGTTATGACTTGGATGGGAGACTGCCATCAAATACTAGATGCTGTAAGCTATATTTCAGAGGAAGGAAACTACCTCTGAGTATTTCTTACCTAAGAAAACCCTGTGAAATTCATGGGGTTGCCATAAGTCAACACATGACTTGAAAGCACACACACACACACCCTATGTGTTCCCCTATTTCCTTGGGAAAAGATTATATGTATGTGTTCATTATTGATAGGAGGCACTATTGTCCTGTCTGTATTCCCTTGTTAGTTTTACAAGATAGCTACATGTATAAATCTCTGGAACTAGACATTTTTAAAACACAAGAGCACTTTTTTGTTCGGGTAACTACCATACACACAGATGTCTTCAGCTACTGTGTATTTAAAAACTCCTTGGTCAAAGAGCAATATCTGATTTTAATGAAACTAAATCATGTAACTGAGTACCTTTCTCTTGGTGTTAGCCTAGTACAGCCACAGAGGCCCAAAATCATCCTGGCCCCTGAGGAGGTGATACAGGCCTCGCTGCTGTTCCTAGGGCTCCTCCAGACCACCCAATAGTTCTGGTAAATGTTGAAGCATTGCATTATGGGATTCACGTTGTAACACCTTCTAACAGTTGTTTCTGCTCCTGCATTCAGCCATGCTCTAAATATTCTGGAGGTTTTGCCCTGGTCTGTTGCTGCTCATAGTCAGCTTAAGCACTACCCAAATCTGCATATTTCTGTCCAGCGCCTAAAGGCAGCAAGTACATAGGCAGATAGGATAGAATGGGAGAAGCCATTACAGGTGCGCCAAGCCAGTCTAAGTCATACAGCAACATGACAAAACTCCTCTCCAGAGTGGTCCTGAAGTTCCAAATTTTGGGTTTCCACCACTCATCTTGCCCCTCAGGATCACTCCCTGGATCTGGTACTTAGGCCTCAAGGTGATCTCCACTATGGACAAGCAGCTGTGCTGATCAGTGCATTCAGTGTGGTAAGCATGACACATCCCCTTATCAATTCTTTAACGCAACAGTTAGACTCATTTTTTTAAAAAAATTAACAAGTAAAGATTTATTATACAACAAAATGAGTTAAGCAAAAAAAAATCCCTCAATTCTTTCCTCATTCACAGTTCCTCCTCACCTATCTCTGATTTCTTAATTTTATGACATCTTTTTCCCTAGCTAACTCCTGCCTCTTCCTTTAGCAGACAGGCCTCCAGTTTGTATCCTATTTCCCCTGTAGGCTCCCCTTCACAGCACTGCCTAAGCTGTGACTGGCAGCTTCCAATCAGGCTTTCCCAGCTTCTTTTATCATCACAGGTAGTCCAGGGAGTTCACTGAAGCTGACGAGAAGTGCAAAGGCAAGCTCTCAGCAGTTCCAGAATCTGTCATAAGAAAGCCAGAATCTGTCAAAAGAAAGCCAGTAAACATGCTAACCACAACCAAAATGGAAAGACAAAGATGCACAAAATATTAGCTACATACCCTCCAAAATTTCTTATATGAAAACCAGGATGGCAATGAGGTTGTGACCAAGCAACTTCAGAATGTGATCAAATGGCAAATGTTATTAATGGGGAAGGATACACAAACTAGGAGAGGCTGCAGCAATTTGTCTTTGTCTGAGCACCTTGGGAAGGGCAAGATTCAGCTCTTTCTTCTCCTCTCCCTTCCACTGAAGTAATTAAAGTGAGAAATTGATAAGAAAAACCCTGGGACAGGAGGAATGTCATACGGATATTTTTTAAAACTCTGAAAAGTACAGCTACATCTGTTGCTAAGTGCAAAAAAATTTTTTAGACTGGAGGAGCCTGTAGTTTCTGTCCCAAACAGAAAACTAAGATGGTCTGGTAACACCAAAACCTTTTGGGTTCTGTAACTTTCTATAAACCTTACTTCCTGGAGTCTATTCATACTGCACACATAGAGTGATATATTCTACTTTAACTGTCATGGCAACATCCTGTGGAATCTTCGGGCTTGTTATTGGGCAAGACACTCAGGGTAGGGCTTCCTGGAGCCCACAGGTCAATAGAATGGGAATCAATTGGAGGAATCTTCCAAGCAGTTTTCCCTTTTGTGAAGCCCAGCAAAAGTGTCCAACAGTGTAAATCCAAGGCATACTAACATCTCCCCATATATAATCTCAACTATCTTTGTCCAGCTGGTGTCATCCTTTTGCAATTGCCAAAGCTTTAGTTCCCAAGGAGGAGCCACCACTGAGTTTCTGTCCCCGCTTTTTTTTTTTTTTTGGCTTGGTGCTCTGGGCAGAACTAGGAGGCTGGGATCTCGTCATCTTTTTCATATACTACTACACCCCTGCCATGACTGAGAGTGGGCTCTACTATTAGCAGCCGCGTAGCTTGGAGTGTGGGTAGGGGATGGGGCAAGGAAGAGTGGAGGGGCAGGGACATGGTCACGTTGCGCGGGGGGCATGGCCATGTCATGTGAGGGCGTGCCACATCACAAAAGGGCATGGCCACGTCACATGGGGGGCGGGGCCACATCACGAGGGACATGGTGAGCCATGTGGAGGTGTGGCTGCATCATGTGGGGGTATGGCCATGTTGCATGAGGGCACGGCCACATTGCACAGGGCGCCCCTAAAATATTGCCGCTCCCGGCAGACTGCCCTCATCATCCCCCTGTCCGTACACCAGTGATAATTAGGAAGAGTGAGGCACTTGTCTCAGGTGGCAAATACTAGAGGGAGTGTCAATGGGAAGTCCTTCCCACCAGTTATTTCTTCAGAACCCACTGGACTTCCTCCTCTCTTGGAAAATTGTGGCTCCTAGACTGGCCTCTTCTTTTGAGATGTGGTAGAGGATACTATAACCAGTGTCAAAATAAGGCTCAACCAGTCCAATCAGCTTTTGTACACAAAACAGAACTGCACCATCTTTTTTGCTATTTCAGGCAGCAAAATATCTTAGGCTACTCCTTGTCTTGACCTATTGTTGCTCTGGGGCAATGTGGGAAATCTGAAGTGACCTATAGTCACTTACCTAGTATTGTTTACATCAGTGTTTCTCATGCTATTTCATGTGAAGTATGGGCAGTTTTTTCCCCGGTGTATTAGAGATTGGTACCATATTTGTACTCAGTCATGTAGGGATGGGGGGCAATGGGGGTGGTTTACCCTCAGCAGCAATGTTTTTGGGGTGTCCTGGCTCATAGCCATGCCCCCGTGTGCCATGGCCACACACCCCACATAGTGGCCACACCCCATGCACCATGGCCATGCCCCCACACACTGTGGTCATGCTCCCATGCATCATGGCCCCCCTCCTGCCCCCCACACACACTCCAAGCTCTGCCGCTGTTTGTACTGACAATAACTATTTAATTTTTTCCCTTGAGGCCCTTTCACACTGCACAACTGGAACACTATGATTCAGTTTTAACTGTCATGGCTGCATCCTATAGAATCTTGGGAGTTATAGTTTGGTGAGACAGTAGAGGAATTCTCTGGCTAAGAATAGTAAATGCCTCTCCCTAAACTTCTAGTCCCAGGATTCCATAGGCTGTTGCTGTGACAGTTAAAGAGGAATTATTGTGTTACAATTGTGTAATGTGAAAGGGTCCCTGCATACTCTCCAGGGATTGGCAACTGATGGCTCAGGGACCAGCACTGGTCCATGGACTGCCACTCTGAGTAGCATTGGTTTGATTACTACTTTCATAAACAGACATACTCACAAGGATCTACTGAGAAAAACCTCCTTCCAGGACTCTCTAAATCTCAGATTTGGTGGCCCTGGACATGTGGGGATAGGTTGTTGTCAAGCAGCTAGTTGCGCCCACCACTAGTATGAGATTCAGAGTAGTACTAGTAGAGACAAATGTAGAAGATTCTAGACTGACACCAAGGTCTTCGAAACATCTGCAAAGAGATAAGGGAGAGTCAGCCTGGGAATAATGTGTGGGAGGGTCGGGGGCTAAACTGCCTTGCTCTATCCTGTTCTTTTAGATCGAGCATTGAAGTTAGTGCAGAGTACTACAGTTCCAAAAAACCATGCCTTCCTGCAAACGACTGTGACCGTGGTTCGTTTCCTGACACTTGTTCACTCACTGACTAAACAACCACTCCAAATTACCAGTGATGTTGACTTGAGTCAATAGACTTGGACTCAAGTCAGACTTAAGTCACTTGAGTGACTCGGCTCAGACTCCACTTGCCCATAAACGCTGCACTGATTTGACTCAACTAGAGACTTATATATTTTTAATGACTGACTTGACACCCTTGGTTCAGTAACGTAATGCCTTCATCCAGACACCTTACAACTTTGAACAATGCCTCCATCTCTTTTTGTCTACTAGTCACATGACAATCTCTCTGAAGCCCAAAGTGTGGGTGCATTTCTCAGAGGGGAACAGCAAACAGGTTAGTCCATTGGCTTGAGGCAGGCTTGAAATCTGCTCAGCAGCCTGTCCCCACTGCATATCAGAGGATCCTCCTAAAACTTTTCCTAAGATCAAAAGACAAGACTCACCCCCAGAGTGCAGGGCGCATTTCTCAGAGGGGAACAGCAAATGTGTTAGGCAACGGGCTTGAGGAGGAAGGATCCTTCCTTCTAAATCTTTTGAATCTTCAGTAATGGGGAGTAAGACAGGATCCTATTCCCCACTTCCAAAGCTGCAGATGGCAAAATTGCAAATGTGGATTGCTGAGTCTGCTTAAATTGTTAAAACTGAATTCGTTTCTCTCTATCCAATAATTCTGACATTTTGTTTGGGGTATAAAGTTGGCTCTCAGATTGAGACTTGACTTGAGACTTCACTTAGAAATACCTTCAAGGACTTGAGATTTGACTTGAGACTTGGAGTAAAAGACTTAAATACACCACTGCAAATTAGATATGCAAGAAAAACAAATACAGCAATCTGGCCTGCAGGAAAGTGTTCTGGCTTTCACAATTATATACAGTCTTTTCTTACCTCTCAGGCACTATTGCAGTTGTGAAATGCAGGGGCCTTGCTTAGAGCCATGGGGATGGCATGGGATGCTACTAAAGGGAAAAAGGGTATGTGTGGGCTGTCCTGTCTTTAAAGCACTCAATGACTAGTCTGCAGAGAACCATAGCTCTTTCACACTCTAAGCAAGACAGAACAGAAATGCTTCATAAATCGATTTACCAGACAGCAGGGGGCCCTGTTGCTTTCACCAGGCTTGCCAGTTTTCCTGTTTTTACACATAAAGGCTGAAGAAAAGCTGAGGTGCCAAGAGCCCTTAGAGCAACCTTTGTTCTGACATAATGAACACGCAGCTCATATTTGTGTTTTATGGAATCAAGATATCTTTCCTCAAAGCTGCTTTTCTGGTGCAAGCTGGTGCAAGTGGTTGGTAGAAGTCTGTTGGGGGGGAAGAAGATTTTTTCAAGCAATAAAATAGAGGATGATTGAAAACTGAAATTGTAAAGATAATTTTTGGCACCTTCAGCAAACCAGCACCAAAAGAGCAGTGTGTACAAATGGAAGGTGGGGCAAATCACCAAGGAAGAGAGGAAAAAAGGGGGGGAGAAAAGTGTAGACAATATTTGCAGGGAGAGATGTAAACCTCAGGACAAGCTCAGGCTTCCAGAAAAGATAACAAATAGTAAAAGATGGTTTTGGCAATAGCTGGAGCAAGAGAAAGCAGACAGAAGCATCCAGTTAGCTGCACAGAGAGGATGGAAGTAACAAAAAGTGACAGCTGGCCCCACACCCTTGCAGGGGGTACCTTTTAGTCCCATCTCCCTGATTTTGGGGTACCCCCTCCCTAAACTGCAAACCCTAGAATAATCCACTAATATATAAAATCAAAGTTTGTTTGTTTGTCTATGTCAGGCAGGCAAAGATCTCATATGATTGGCTGCCTAAGAAGAATCTATGGAATCCTGGGATTTGTATCTTAAGGAGAGGCCTTTGGAATTCTCAGCAAGAGAGCTCATGGGCCTCAGTCAACTGAGTCTTTCCTGAGTAGTCTGGTTGCTATGGAGATGAGGCCTAGCGGCAAGGAGGAGGGCAGTCTATTCCCTCAGTAACCCAGCCTCTGTATGTCAATACAGTTTGGATTGGGGAATGTCAAACGCACGGAAAACCACCACCTGTCAATGCCATTGAGTGTGAAAGGCACACCCAAGCCTTGCACTCATGGCCTGCCCAGCCTGACACCTCTTTGTGATCAGACCTGAACAGCCAGGTGTTACCGTGGTTTATAGTCTGAGCCTGAGGTCTACTAAATATAATTTAAAATCAAAAGATTGGTCATTCCAAACTGTTCCTCTCCACATGCTTGTGAGGCCCCCTGATAAGCACGCAAACGGACACAGCCAAACGGCTGAAAAATACACAAAAAATCCCAGGCAGGCCAGTAATTCTCCAGCACGCAGCTTCAGGAGACCTCCAGGCAAGTACACTTTAAACCTACATTAAGTATGCACCAAGCATACAAAAGATTCTCTGCCCTGAACAGGCAGCTTGACGAGATTAGCGCTTCTGACTACTCAACTGTCAAGCACTCCCCATTTGCATACTGCCTGTGTTATTGACAACTCCGTCAAAATCCAATCATTCAAAGTGCTGACCTTTTGGAGGCTTTGTCTCCAATTTCAAACCCATTGTTTTCCCCGGGAACAGACTACCCTACAGGCAAATTTTCCCCTATAAGAACCCCTGGTTTTGAGCGCTTCTTCGGATCGCTCTTGGCTTCCATCCTGCCTTGCTGCCACTCCATTTGCCGAGCCTTCCCCTCAGCTTCCACGTGCTGAGAATCTCTGCTCCAGCTGACTTTCTTCTGGCTACCCGGGCTACAGGATCAGGTGTAGTATTCCCCCTGAAAAATCCTTCTCAGAATCCCCTATCAAATCTTCTCCCTTTATTTTCTTAAGTCTGTGTGAGTGAGTGCATATGTGCACAGTGACTGTCTTTTAAATAAAGAACACCATCATAATTTACTTTTGCTTGGTTTTTGACTCGGCCTGACCCCGTAAAAAATGGGTTTAAAAGATCTCGCTAGGTTACCCTGCCTTGCGTAGCGCTACAGTTTGTGCTCTGGCTAATTTCCATTCCCCATTATTTGGAGCACATTGAGGCGTCCCCCACAGGACCCCAGAAATCAGGGTAACACAGGAAGATCTCTGAATCAAGCCAGGGCCAGGACAAATGGGTCTGCCTCAGTTCTCCCTTTCTGAGAACACAGTCCCTTCCTCACTCTTGTCCCCCCTTGGCTCCTTCCTTTCAGGACTGTCCCCCTTTACTGCCTTCCCTAAATCTGCCCTTCTCCCAGATGTAAGGATCAGCAGTGATTTATATTTTCCAAGACTGTGGTACTGTTGGCACTAAGGTCAAAATGATATTATTGGTAGCGTGTATTTTCCAGGTTTCAAAATAAGACTTTGTGACACCATTTTAAGGAACACAGAACTTCAAACATTTATTGTAACACTGTTGCTCTAAATTTGTTTTGTATCTAAATGTTTATAAACAGCACACCATTCTTTCTCTTTCTCTCTTTCAATTCATTCACTATCTCTCGTACACCCAATTTCTCAGTTCTCTCTCCCACAGAGCTCTTCAAATCTCCAACCTCTCCCAAACACACCACAAATCACACTCCTCTTCAAACACACACCAGACAGTTAAAATCCGTTATTTTTCCTCTTTCCACCAGCCCCTCCCCTGGGCTATCCCAGGTTCCATTTCACCAGCCAATCAGCTTAAACACTCTCAGTTGCCAAGGAGGCTCTGTTGTCAAGACCCCCTCCCATCAGGTTCGTCACAGGGAATATGGGGAAAAGCTACAGGGACTGGACAAGGCAGTTGGGGAATTACAGACACAGGATCTCAAATCTTTCTAACAAGTACTACCTATGAGAAAATAAAACCCCGCGCAATGCCGGTTATAATGCTAGGTATAATGCCGGGTATAACAGCACTACAGTTTTAGTAGCATTATAACAGCGTAGTATGGAAAGGCCCAGAGAAGAGCTGTTATAAAAGGAAGGAGGTGTTAACAAAAGTACTACATGCAAAATAAGTAGTTTCTTTAGGCATAACAATTTCTAAACCATAAGGCTTATGTCAGAATAAATGAATAAAGCACATTTAACTTTTTTTTATTACTCTCAAAGGGCAAAGGAGAGGGGGAGGTTAGAAAAACAGCTTGCATCTTATCATCAGAAGCAGACTCTCTTCGGAGATATACCCAACCTCTCTTATGCATGCCCGCACACACACACACACACACGTAGCAGTATACATGTTAAAAGTTTTAAAGTTTCTTCACAAGCATGAGATGAGGGGTTTTTTTCATAGCAGAGAAGCAAAGCAAACAAAAAGGAATCATATATGCTGTTTTTCAACAGAAGATCAGAAAAACACATATGCAGAGAGAGGAGCTACCCCTCTGATTAAAAGTGTAGGGGGGGAGTACAAAAGTATACCACGCAAAATTAAGAATTTTCTTTATTCATAGCAATATCTAAACTATAAAATGAATAAAGTAAAATTTAACTTTCTAATTACTTTGGGGCTGGGGAGCTGACATTAGTACTATCTCTGTAGAAACAACCTACCACCCCATTATTTTCTCCTATATGGCTCAAGTCAAAAATGTACAGGACCAACATAAATACTCTCATTTTGATGGCAGAAATAACAAAAGGTTTATAAGTCATTTTTTAAAAGGAGCTGGATTTTAGAGGATGGGAGGAACAGTTTGCATTTTCTTAAATGCAAACCATTCCTGAATATTCTCATGCAGCTTTTAACATGTTTGTTATGGTCCCATACTTAGAAACAATTAGCTTTTCACTTACAAATACAATTTGCAAGATAACAATACAAATGGATTTAACTAGACTTTGAATACGGTTTGGTTTGAAGCACTGTCATGGATTAACAGAATGCTTATATATCTTTAAATTAATATAAAAATCTTCTGTAGGCATATGAAATAAAAAAAAGTGGCAACAGGTTTTCTAACGTATAGGGGGCAAACATGTTATTGAAAAAATGATGATGTCACAAAATCTGAAGCATGCTCAAATCATGTATTCAGGTATTGCTTTCAAAGAACCAATCAGAAGAGAGGAAGAGTGGCGCTGTTTAAGCAAACCACTAAGATTCTGTTTCTAGGGCAAGGTGCTTTCAGAGAAACAGGATAAAAGCAGGTATCCCAGAACAGTTTCTTTACCTCTCCTTCCTTCTTGGACTGAACTAGAGGCCAAAACTGGTTCTTAGGTGAGTATTGAGGGAAATGCTGGGGATGATGGGAGTTGCTACTTCAGCCATTGCTGGCTGGTTGCTGGTAGCCAGATACTGCTGTTGTGTGTGGGAGGAGGGGGGGCTATTGCCACTGTTCTTAGGGTGCCAGTAGTGGACTGCTGGGGGGCGTACTGCCACCATTCTTGGGGTACCAGGAGGGGACTTCCGCTGGGGGTGCTACTGGCACTGTTCTTGGGGATGTCAATAGAGAGCTTCTACTGGGCTGTGTGTGCAAGAGGTGCTGGATACTATTCCAGCATGAAGTAGGTCTTTGGAGTAAAACATTTTCTGTTTTTTTAATAGGAATTAAAAGAAAAATTTAAGATTGACCATTTCAGGGCTTTTCAGATCGTAAGTCCAAGTGATGTATTCTTATTTTCCTTTATTTATTGCACTCCATTATGAAGTGTTCTAGAAACCTATCTATGTGCATGTTTTCTTGTGCTGTTTGATGTGTGTGTGATTCTGCCAGAGGAAGGCATATACACCAATCCTCTGCAGTTACAGATCTCCCACCTCTCCCCTCCTTCTTGTAACCTCTCCTTTGCCACAAAAATTAATAAGCATATACTTCTGCAGAAGACTTAATTAATTCTTCTGGTGTTTATTTTGAGGAAAATATTCCATCAATCCCTCCATCAGGCAGTAAGCAAAACAAGAAAAAAATGCCAGAGAAAGAGGTATAAATAATAAAGGGGGGTGGGAGGAATACCTGTGTTCATTGGATAATGTTGGTGTGTTTTAATCAACCTAGGAAATGAGACATGTCATACTCTTTCAACTTGTGCAATAGGAGTATCTGTATTTTGTATTCTAATAGGAGGGTTGTTTTATTCATAGGAGGGTTTGAGACAAGCCATTCCAATATTTCCAAAACCTCCCAGGAAAGAAAACATAGACCTGGGCTTCTGTAGGGAGAGGTAGCTTAATGAATTGAAATGCAGCAAGAAAGATGTCACATTTGTGTAGCAATTTTAGTAACACAATTGCTTTGAACCTCAGATCATATCTTCAATAAAGAAGGTGATTAGAAAGTGAATCTAGACACCCCCAACCTAATCTCTGGTAAAAACAGAAGGGAAACACACTTTGCAGATGATGGAGGCCAGGAGTCCAAAAGGAGAAAAACTGATATTCCCAAACTTGCATCTTCTCCAGCATCTTAGACCTCTCCTCAGACAAGTATTTTCTGCAGGAAGGGCCCCTCCAAAACAAGGATCTTCTGCACCAGGGGCTCTCCCAAACCCAGTATCTTCTGCATTATCTGCTTGGGCTCCTGTTCTCCCAATTCACTCCTACCTGAAGCTGCAATTTCCCCCAGATCCAAGTCTTCTGTAACTCCTCTTTCTCCTAAACTGAGGTTGGCTGCATCTGCATGTGCAGATACTTCAAACCCCAGGGCTCTGCAGATACAGAATACGTGCCTGACAATATATTCTGTGTTGATCACATGTGGATGTTAGCAGAGTCTTGCCATCTTGCTTTGACAAAGATGTAAAGTTTTCCAAAGGAAATAGGATTTCTTAAGAAGTGTAAGGAACAAATAAAAAATCTCATCTCTTTTTGTGATGGCTGGTGATCAGGGCTCTTTTGAGGCTGAAGTGAAAAGCATTACAAGCAAAATTAAATGCCACTGCAAGTATGTAGTGCTTGATTTTTGTTTCGGCCTATATGGGAAGGGGCTGCTGTGCTGGAGACTGTGTCTTCAGGGAATGGGGAATGACAGTCCCCTCCCTCTTCAGAGGCAGAAGACAGTGACAGTCTCCCAGGCCCTGAAGAAGATGCAGAATGGCCCCTGACTGTCTACATTGAAAGAATGAGAAGCTGGGAATGGGCCAACTCAAAATTCAATGGAATGGTTATTACGGAAGAATTTAGGGCCATTTCCACAGTAGACTGTCATAGTGCTATTATTCTATTTTCAACATGCTATGGAATCCTGGGGTTTACAGTTTAGGGAGGGGCCTTTGAGCCCCCTTCCTAAACTGCAAACTCCAGGATTCCATAGGATGTTGAAAATGAAATAATAGCACTATAACACTATAACAGTCTAGCACTATAACACTATAATAGCACTATAACAGTCTAGTGCAGAAATGGCAGAGGTTTCACAATTTGGATCAAATAAGTCCATTCATTCAGGCTGTGGAGGCTCTGCACAGGGCCGTACAAGAAGTTTTTGATGATATCCATTACCATCTGGAACCCAGTGATATTTTACATATTTTTAAATGCCTAGCAATTCACAGATTATAAATTTCTAAGTTACACAGTTCTAAACTATAAGATTTATGTGAGAATAATTGGATAAAATATTGACTATGAATGGGAATGTAGTAAGGCTTGCCGTATGCAATGGCAATGCAGTCATGACTTTTTATGGCAGCTTGCCATGAATACTGGTAAAGGTTCTTGAACAGACAATTACAGACTCTGTTTGTGAGAACATAAAGAAGAACTCAGTGATTATTCACAGCCTGTTTGGCTTGCACAAAAGCAAGTAATGCCAGACTATTTATGTATATATATTTTCCACAGAGTTACAAGCTTGGTAAATGAGGGGAGTGCTGTGGATGAAATGTATCAATTCCAGCAATGGTTTTGGCAAGGTGCCGCACTGTATTCTCATGTATAGGTTGGTAAAATGTGGTCTACACAATGTCATTATTAAGCGGATTTGTAGATAGTCGGTACCCAAAGAGTGCTCGCCAATGATTCCTCACCATTCCGGAAAAAAGTAGTAACTGGGGCAATGCCAGGTTCTGTCTTAGGGATGCAGGAGGAGAGGGGGTGCTCACTAAGCCTCTGTGGAAACAGAAACCTCTCCTTTTCAGACATGCCATTTTCTATGTGAGGAAAACACTGATGGAGAGTGGCAAGGACTAGCCACTCCTCTGCTCTCATTTTGAAGAAACTTTGTTGAGCTTCTACTTAAAAAACAAACTTTTACTTTCTGAATAAATTAATCTGTCATACTCTAATCATTCATTCATTCATTTATTTATTTATTTATTTATATAAATATACTAAAAAAGAGATCCCTATAATTATTTGTTCTTTAAAGAACCAGCTGGAAAAAGTAAAATTTGTTGGCTTTTTATCATCACCTCTCTTTCAGACAATTAGCAACTTAATTCTGAAATCATAACTTATTTTTCAAAAATCAATTCTTAATTTACATTAATGCGGAAAGTCCAATTGAAGCAATCCATTAAGTTAGAAATAATTTTAATCCATTAAGACAGAAATAAATTTAATTAGGTTGTCCCTTTTGGTTAAACTTTTTTTAATTGATCATTTCAATTAGTTCATAATGCTATGTTTTGTTCATGTGCAATTATACGTACAGTCGACTCTTCACATCCACAGACTCTGTATCCACAGATTCAGTCAGCCACAGCTTGAAGATATCTCCAGCAACCCATTCAAAAAATCCGAAAAGCAAATGTTGATTTTGCCATTTTATATAAGATATACCCTTTTCTATACCATTGTACATAATGGACCTGAGCATCTGCACATTTTGGTATCCACCAATGGTCCTGGAACCAAACCTTAGCAGATACCGAAGGCCCACTGTATGTGCATTCATTGTTCCTGCATTCACATGAATACTATCAGCCTTTGTTCATTTCCTTCCCAGAAGCATTTATGTTTGCATTCACTAGGTGCTAGTGGGAACAAGATGAAACCTTTCTTTTTTTCCTCTGGCCTCCCTTCGTGTTTCTTTAACTAGTGGCTCATTGTGTAGTTTCCCATACTATTCTGAAAGATCTGAGCCAATACCATTCCATGCCTCAGAAAGGAAGAAAGAAAGGAACCACCCATCCTGTGGAATAAACTAGAAACAAAGGGAATCGGGACAGAGGGGAGACAGCTTCAGAGTGTGTGTTCCTTCCTCTCATCAAACCCACTTATGAGCATTAGAACATGGAGGCACCCAGTGGAAATATTTCCAATAGAATTAATGATGATGAATGACACAACTTCCTTGCCCACTTTGTGAACCTTCTGTTTTAGATTTTAAAAAGAATACTTGGAAGCAACTTTATTTTTCTTGAAACAAGGGTGACTAAGAATGTGTCTTGTTTTGCTTTTAATTTGGTAGATGCTGTCCATTCATCTGTTGCTGTATACTCCTCAGTATATCAATAGGTTGCATAAAGAGATGGTAGATTTAAAAAAGGAACCTGGTTACCAGAAACAAGGCTGTCACTCCTGGACACACTCCCAGGTCAGTGTAGTTTTAAGCTTCTTTTTCTTTCTCTTGAGGGTGTGCCCAGCTCTTGTATGATTTTGTTATGATAGCACACACTTTTAAAACCACTGTGAGCAATAGCATCCTTTTGTTAAGGAGACTGTAGCATTTGGAAATATCCTCTTTAACCGCCCCACAGTCCTGAAAGTATAGACAATTTCTTGAAATAAGGACTTCCTGGGTTTGTTTATAGTACTGTATACACTATGCCTGTTTCAACAGCTGGTGGTTTTTTACATAGTTGACTATCAGAAACAAAGAGATGATTGAACAACCATCTGAGAGATTTTCTCTGCAAGTGCTGATCAGTAATAACGCCTGGGGAGGTTTTGCTTGGAAAAATACTGCAGAAATAAATATAAACAATGTATTTCAGTGAGTTACAGATACATTTAGAAAAAAGTTAACAATGCAATCCTTTATATGTGTACTTAAGTCCCACTGTGTTTGGTGGGCTTTCTCCCAGTTACAAAGGATTTCATCCTAAATTCAGATAGCAATTGCCTAAGATGATCTAGTAAAACCCACCTATCCAAAACAGACTACTGCAGTATATTAATTGATAAGAAAATATTCCTCTGTGATCAACTGGAAATAGAATTAAAACAATAGCACATGCAGGCAGACGTGCACACATGTGAATGCATACACACACACAAATTATGGGATGTATTTATAAATCACTCTCTGCCCATTAGGTGCTCAAGGCAATATATAACATTTATGGGGGAAAAAACAATAAAGCATCATAAAAAGTATACATCATAAGAACAACATTAAAACAGTAGCCAGAACATTCAGTACAATAAAATCAGAAAGTAACATTAGAAACTATTTGAAGTTCAACTAAACAAAATAGTCTTCACTGCCTGTCTAAAGCATAACATAAAAAAAAGCTAGTATGAAACTTCTTAGGGAAAAGTTCTACAGATGAGGTCCTACATTATCAGTGTCTGCATGGCTAAGCCTCAAAGGCCCCTCCCTAAACTGCCAACCCCAGGATTCCACAGGATGTTGAAAGTGGAATAAGAGCACTATAACAGCCTAGTGCAGAAATGCAGAGCGTTTAAGTAGAATTCCCATTCAGCAAAGCTCACCTACGTGCTTAATTAAAAGCTTCCTTCTTAATTCTGTTCTTTTTTGTTTCCTGCCCACTATAATAGAGGCACTGCTAACAGCAGAGTGTCTTAATTACATAATAATTTGGCCTTTCTTGTTCCTCACCAAGACACTTGGATTATTATTTTTCTTCCTTTTTCATCAAATTATTCATAACAAAATAACACTATTATAAACAATAAAAATTACCAAGTAAGAGAGGAACTCAGAAATTAAAGGTTTCTTCCTTTTTAAGAAACAGGGCTGGCAAATTAGAGTGGAATAAGAGGGCATTCATCAGCAATGCCACTGTCATAGTGAACAGGAAACAATGAAAAGAGCTTGTAGAACAGTACAAGAAACAGAGGCTACAAAGAGATTTGTTGCTGTGTTGTTGTATACCTTCAAGTTGTTTCTGACTTATAGTAACCCTGACGTTAACCTATCCTGGGGTTTTCTTGGCAGGATTTGTTCAGAAAGGGCTTGCTTTTGCCTCCCTCTGAGGCTGAGAGAGTGTGACTCAGCCAAGGCCACCCAGTGAGTTTCAATGCCTGAATGGGGATTTGAACCCTGGTCTCCACAGTCATATTCCAATGCTCAAACCACTATATTATGCTGGCTCCCCGTAAGGTTGATGCTAGTAATTAAAGGCACAATAGCCCTGGAAAGCCTCAATAATACTTTTCTGATCCTCACTGGACATGTTGGTACTGTAAACAAAAGCAATGAAACAAATCCCCATAGAACATACCTGGAAACAACACTCAAATACAACAAGCTGACACTGAGCTCGTCTCTTTAGAGGGTTTGTGAAAATTCAGGCCAAAGGTAGTATGGAAGCAACCAGTGTCACAGAATGCACTGACGGCTTTCAGAGAAAATTTAGAAGTCTTCTTCATTGCTTTTTCTGTACAGTGTTCAGCTTAGGCATCGCGTGCTCAGGGGCAAGGACTGCTCCAGGGGAAAACCACAGACACAAAAGAAGGAAGTGAGCAAGCGTCTGAAGATGAGCCACTTAAATACACCCTAAGCCAACTGGCGTGAAGCCTGCAACCAAGTCAGTCCAGCAGTGGTCCAGTGAATTCAAACTGAGGTTTGGACTCATTGGCTGGCTCTTCTCTTCCTCCCGGGGCTGTGCAAGCCACCCAGCCCCTTGGGAAGAAGAATCCCTGGTCATCTGCCATGATGGTGGAGAGCTGTCCTGCCTTGCTACAGCCCTGAGCCAGGAAATATGCCACCTGGTAAATGGTGTGGCTCTATTCCCATCTGTTAAAAGCTAATCCCTAATGTTTCATTAGATCTGTGTGAACAATGAACAAAAAGGATGTAGAAGGTGAAGTTTCCAATCAGCAAGAAGCAGCTGGAGATGAAAGGCAAGTGCTTGTTTGAAACACTCTGACATTTTCCACAGAACAAGCATGCTCAAGAACTAAATTTAAATTAAAGGAGAAGAAAGAATTAGCCACCCACTCCCATGACCTGTATAAAAATATGTAGTGTTTGTAGGAGTAGGGAAGATAATAGGCAGCTCAGTTACAGTCACCTATAGGAATTTGGCTAGAAAAGAGAAAACGCTAGCCTGCAAAGAAAAGCACTCACAACTTTGCTTGTCAAAAAAAGAAGAATTCACATGTGCTTAGTCATCTTGTATCTATAATCTTTAACTATTGTGGATTCTCTTCACAGACCTCTAGACACCAATTCTGTAAAGAGCCTAGGAGTTTTCACCAAGAATGTTGAGCAGTTCTCATAATTTCTTCAGAATCAGTTATGGCAGTTAAGGTAGTATTAAAATGGCTTAAGTTAGCTGCGTGCGTATGCCCACATTTGCTTCTGTGGCAGAGGTTCAGCTTTGTTTGTTCTGTGCCACCACAAGTAGTACTCACCAATATGTGTGGCATGCACAGTCTCAGACTTAAGTCTCCAGCACAGTGGCTTACATCAGGCTGTGCTCCTGACATGTGAGGGGAGGCCAATCCCGTGGTGGCCAAGAGATGAGATTGTAACAGCATTACAAGGTGCTAGACCTCAAGGGTGCTAAAAAAATTGCCATGTGAAGGCCAAGACTCATGCCTGTGTTTCACCATCCTTGCTTTTCACCACCACAAGAGTGACCAAGAAAGGAATGAGGCAAATGGGGGTTATGATGAGGAGCAACAAAATATTTTCTGGTGGGTCCAGGAGGGGTGAGTGCTCCAGGGTGCAGTTGAGGAAGAACAGGCGGTGGCCGATGACAATGTAATTCTCAGCCAAGGCGTTGGGGAAGCTGTAGTTCAATCGATCAGCATAGTTTTCCAAGCAGTCTCGCAAATTAGTGTATGGCCTATGGAAGTGATACAGAGGAAGAAATAGAGGAAGATTGTCAGGAGAAGAAGTATTAGGAGGAAACTATCCACACAGGGTAATTTAGTTCTTTGCTTTTCAGGCAAGGAAACCTTGCCCTTGAAAATCAATTGAATTTTCAAGGGCAAGGTTTCCTTGCCTGAAAACCACATCTAGGAACACATTTCTTAGCAATCTGATTGCCACGACATCTTTTTGCTAAATCAGTCCTGCTAGCCAAAAGAGGTGCTTTATGTTCTCCCTAGTAAAATAACACTTCCCAGTCCAAACGGCTTTCTTTAAAAGTGTTCAGATAAACAGGGTGCAAAGCAGAGATGACAACTGTGTGGCCCTTCAGATGTTGTTGAATTACAACTCCTAGCTTTCCCCTCAGGATGTAATTCTTTGCTAATTTCATTCTTGAAGGAAGCAATGAGTAATTTTAACAATTTTCTTTCTCAAAAATGATTTACAATTTGGGTGTACTATGCAGAAAGTTTGCATATGGCTATTTTGTACAGAACACAGTATTTTCTATGCAGGAAATGCAATTTTTTGCATAGAAACTATTGTTACACAGGCATATGAATTTCTGCACAGAAAATGCTGTTTTCTGCACAAAACAATTGTATCCCAAACTGTAAAGATTTTAGTCATTCCAAGATTCTCCTTGCCAAGGTTTTCACACACGTGAGAAACACAATTTCAAGCATTTTAAATATTTTTTTACATATTCTTTCCATCCCTGCATTTATCACCACTAACTGAGATGGGGGGGTTCAACAACATCTGGATGACCACCAAATTCCCAATCTTGAGGTAAATTCACCTGATTCAAGACGACCGAAGATGCGCATCCTGATTTTGTTTTGTTTTTTTAAACTAGCTAAATGTTGAAATTCAGATATCAAAATTCTAAATTTGAAAGTGGAATTTTTAAAATATGAGGATATATCTAATTAGTGCAAAACACTTCAACTTTTGCTTAATGTGATGTGACAGAACTCCATCTTCAATACAAGACTTAACTCTGCAGTACCTGCCAATGGCCCTCCACTCACACCAGTGTATTTTGCTGACATTGTTCATCAGGTGAAGAAATTTCATCCAGCAGTAGTATGCAAGGTAATTATAGATATCCTCTAGAGAAGAAAGGAAGCAAAACATAATGGTCAACGTCCCTCATTTTTCTCACAGTGCGAAAGGTGGCAGTTAGATTTTTCCCAGGAGTGTGTTCTGGAGTTCACAATAAAACTAAGTTTGGATAAACTTCACTGGCTTTCCAGTTATCTGCAAGCCCAATTCAAGGACCAGATTTTGACTGATCTGAGGCCATGATGCCTGACGGGCTGTGTCCTTCTATGTGAATTCACTTGTAATTTATGGATAACATCAGAAGCCCTGTTTTATGCGCCACCCCCTAGAAGCTAGGTTGGTAGTACTTAAATATAGCATTTCAGTGGAAGTAAATCAAGTATGGCACCCTCTCATTTCTTCTTTTTCTTTTTGTTGTTCTTATGTGCCTTCTAGTTGGCTGTGACTTGTGACCCTGTCATAGCGTTTTCTTGGCAAGTGTCATTGAGAGGAAGTTTGACAGTGCCCTTCCTTAAAGCTGAGAAATGTGATTTGCCCAAGGTCACTCAGCAGGTTCCCACAATGGGGTTCAATCCTTGATCTCCTGAAGTCCTAGTCCAGCACTGAAACAACCACACAGCACTGGGTCTCCTTATTTTGCTCTATGAGCAACTACACTTCAGCCACTGTCAGCTGAATTAATCTGTTGCATTAGGGTGAATAATTTGCTTTCATGTGTAGCAGAACTTACACATGTGTATCTTACTAACTCAATGCCAGCTAAAGTCTTGCAGCTGATATGAAACAAGGAGAGAAGAAAATGCAAACGCAATTTGGAAAAACTTGGTCAATACTGAGACTTTAATAAAAATCTTTGTCCTAAAGTCTTAACTCATACTTTAGAGAGGGTCAGACTCTTGCTGGTTATGCAATACGAAGTTCTTGCCAAGTTTTCAGGGCCTGGCACTATAAAGGTCACACAAATGCATTCCCAGCCTGCTTCCTGCATGGAATTGGATTAAAGGCTGTTCTTTCTTTTAACTTATATTCAAAAGTAGTTTGTCAGACAAAAGCAACAACCATGCCAATATACTGGTCTTGACACATTCCAAGAATTATCTTTTCATCAATGAGAGTTTTTTGTTTTTGTTTTTGCTTCTAAAGCTTCCAGAAGGCCTACTTGGGACTACCTCAGTTTTAGTTCTCTCTCTGCACACAACTATTATTATTCCTTAGCATCTCCTGCTTAAAAGAGGAAATACAGTACTCTGGAATATATTCTCATGGTAGCTCTAGAGCAGTGGTTCTCAACCTGTGGGTCCCCAGATGTTTGTGGACTTCAGCTCCCAGAAGCCCTGAGCATTGACCATAGTGGCTGGGGCTTCTGGGAGCTGAAGTCCACGAACATCTGGGGACCCACAGGTTGAGAACCACTGCTCTAGAGTAAGAACGCGTCAAGTGAAAACTTCTTTTACAGCTGTTGTTGATGTCTGACCACTCAAGTCTGGAGGGCTAGGAATGGCTGTCAGCTTCTTGCCCTTCTTGTAAGCTTTCCAGGACCAACTGACAGGCTTTTTACCAGACAATAAAGTGCTAGATGAGCAAAAGGTCTGACTCAAAATAGCAACCCCCATTTTTCTCAAAATGATAAGCATGTGATCTGTCCAAGATGGAGAAGGAAATACATGCTGTACATAGTCATAGATATCAGAAAGTCCAGCCCAGCAACTGCCTGGCTCTGATGTGATAAGAACATAAGAGTATATTTGCTGGATCAGACCAAAGAGTCTGTTTAGGCCAACATTCTCTTCCCACTGTAGCCAGTGAGATTTATCTTGCAAGCACACATACACAAAAAGACAAGAGCACAGCTGGATCACACATATTCTTCAGCAACTGGCATTAAGAGTTACACTAAAGGTAATATTTAACACATAGGCATCATAGCCAGTGGTAGCCTCATCCACAGTTTTTGTCTTGTCTCTTCTATAGTCAGCCAAATTTGTGGCCCTAGCCATATCTTGCAGTAATGCATTCCATAGTTTAATGATACACTGTGTAAAGCAGTACAGTCATCCCTCCACGTTCACTAGGGTTAGGGGCACAGGACCCCCATGAAAGTGAAAAAAATGTGAATAACTATAGGCCCTCCCAAACCATATTTAACACACACAAAAAGATACAGTCACCATATTCATCCCATCATGGATTCCTTTGAGGCATCAGGATTCACTCACAAGGCAGAAGTGGGTGGGTGGTGGGGCTTACTGCCACCTCCACTGCTGCCCCACATCATTTTTAATAGGGACTTAAAAGTCTCGTTCACATTTTCTCAGTCTCATGAGGCTTGCAATCCCTATTAAAAATGATATAGGGAGGCAGTACAGGTGACAGCAAATAATCTGTGAATAATCAAATCCGCAAAAGTGAAACCCACAAATGTGGAGGGTTGATTGTACGTAACATTTGTCCAGCTTAAATTTCTGCACTAATTATCTTCAGTGGATGAACCTTGAGTGCTGGTTTTTGGAGAGAAGGAGAAAACTTTTGCTTATCTGCTTTCTCTACACTATGTATAACAGAACTCACCAATATTTGTTGTGTTTCCGTTTAAGCTCCCCTTATGGTCTGGAGCTGTATCATTTCGTCTTCCTTCCAAGGAGAGGGGGACATTGTTGGGAGATACCATTGTCCCAGAATAAACATCAAGACCCATAATCACTGTAGATAACAGAAGGTAGAGGAATGAAATTGAAGAAGGATTTTTTGCTATTAGAAGTGTATTAACTGTGAAACAAAATGCCTGCTATCTTCGTGCAAAGACACTCAAAGACAAAAACCAATTGTCTTCACAAACACACACACACACACACACACACACAAATGGAATCTCTGGGGTGGACTACCAGGTAGGGATGGAAACAATATTCACAATTATTTATTCTCAAGTCAAAAACTGAGTTTCCTGAGTAGTTGGGAAGTCCCATTGGGAAGAATAATAGACCAGCAAGAATTTTACACAATTTTCTCCAGTTACTCAACATCTCAAAGTGTTGCTCAGGAATTATTCTGCAGATAAAAAACATTTTTGACAAAAAAAAAACTGTGCTGTGCAGAAACCTCTGATGCTGCTTGGCCACATTTGTCCCAGTTTTCATCTCTGAAATATTGGAGGATATGACCATATTCTCTTGTCTGTCTTTGCCTCTGCTCCCCTTCCTAATCTTCCTTATCCTCTTTCATCTATTTTCTTGTTGACCGTACTCTTATCACATGTGTCTTGGTCTTCATCTATGAAAGCTTGGCAGGTATTTTCTGAAATCCATGAACAGGGAGTAAGAACCAAACAAACACAAAACTGCAGACAAGCTTTTGAGATCTCCGTATCTTTTCATCATGCAAGACATTACAAAAAGCAGAAGGAAATAAGATGGAAAGACATGGGGAAAATAAGACCTGACTTGATACTGAAGTTACAACTAAGCCTGCACCTGGAGAAGGAAAGAAGACGGGGGCTAGGCTCTATCACGGCTGTCCAGGATTCCAGCAGCCCTGCATACAGCCAGACCCCAGGAAGCCCGGGAAGGGACGTAATACTAACATGCATTTTATATTACTCTTATTATTCTCTATGTATACGATATTTGTAAGCAATGCTCAAGGGGTTGAAGAGATAGCATCCCCACGTTTGGCTGATAACTATTGGTTACACCTAGCTAATATAACCGGGGTAGATCATTTCTGTTTGCCACAGGGAGTTCCTGCCAATAGACTCATTAATTCATGTCTGATACCGGTGTGTAGGCAGCCAAGCCAAATCCAGGATAGTACCCACTACCAGAGTTCGATCTTTAGCCACTTAGATATGTCGTATGCTCGCAGCGCAGATTGGGGGGTCACTTCAAATTCTCTACCCCTAACTGAGTTCACTTTACGAACTCCTATAGTAGTAGGAGCCAATGCTACCTGCGCGCGCATGATCAATTGTCGGAGTAAGAATAGCCAATGCAAGGTTGCTCCAGGACCTCCGATTCCTTGCAAGGAGATCCAAAATATATCTTATTACCAAGGTCATGTTCTTTTACCTCATGGCTGGTTCTGGACCTGTGGGTCTTGAACCTGGTCATACATACCAGCCTATCTGTCTGACACTCAACCTTGCTGCCTTAGCCGTCTGGTAACAGTCCTTCCTCCACGGCCTCAGAAGCGAGACCGTAGAGCTAGAGCCGCCCCTCTAGATGAAAACTGTGACGGCCAATCACACTTATGGTCAGACAAGGAGAAAATAGCGTTAGCATTCTCCCTGGTTGGAATTACAGGATTGGCTTTGGAGGACGGACTAGAAATAAATAGATTAGCCTGCACGCTAGTCAAAAGTATAAACGCTACTTCCAAAGCATTATCCTTGCTTAACAAAGAACAGCGGGAACTAAGGAATGCTGTATTGGAAAATCGGGCAGGCGTTGACTATCTCTTCCTTCTCCATCATGTAGGATGTGAAAAGCATCAGAAATTGTGCTGTTTCAACTTGTCTGATAACAGCAACGCGATAGAAGCACAAATTAACAAACTGCACGAAGTAGTAAAGGATATAAATGAAGGGGATGATAGCTGGTGGAAGTGGCTCACATCTTGGTTACCAAACCTGAATTGGCTAAAAGCATTGTTTGTAATTTTGTTGCCAGTAGTGCTAATATTCCTGTTTCTGTGTATATGCTTTCCTTGTTTTATGCAATGTATAAGTAATATGCTTCAAATTACTTCCAGTAAGACAGCAGCTCTGTACGCTTCGATGGCTCAGCCTGACGCTGTTTTATGATATAACATCACGAAATGCTATAATTGTTTAGAAATTATGCATTTAAGGGGGGAAATGATATAGGTATGAATTAGAAATAATAAAGTAGAAATAAAGTAGAAGCTGGGGGCTTAGGTCAGAGGAACGGAGAAAGATTTAAGAAGGGTAAAAAGGTCACGAGAGCCAATGTATCACGTAGCTAGGATGTTGTTTGTGTGTCATGTAGCCGGTGTGTTCCGGGGTCTGAGTGCGGGGGTAATTAGCTAGTAACACCATGTGGTATTTGTGACCCCGGAGGGGCGGACCGAGACATGCATGCGATCTTTGCTGTGATCTTTGTGTATGCTGTGAACTTTGTCTATAAAAGAGCTGTGAAACTTGAATTCAGGGCTTTTGGTCTTTTGGAGAAATCCAGCCAAAAGCCCGCGCGTAATAAATTACTCTTTTTCTTGCTCTGTCTACTTTATTATTTCTAATTCATACCTATATCAAAGTAATTAAACCTGGATGGACAGACCCTTTTAAGATGACATGGAAAACAAGTTGCAAACTTAAAGAGTTTAGTCTCCTGTAGGTTTCAGGTTACACTTAGGACTGTTAGGAAAAACAGACATGTAAGGGCCTCCAGCCTTAGAGCTTAATGACTCTAATGTCATAGAATCATAGAATTTGAAAGTTGGAAAGGGTCACAAGGACCATCTAGCCCAACCCCTTGCCAGGCAGGAATATGCAACTGAAAGCAGTCTGGAAAGATGCCATCTGACTTCTGTTTAAAGGTTGAGCCAAGAGACATAATTCACCGATGTCCCCAGCATAGAAACAGACAAGGTCCTCATTGCCACTAAAAACCACAAAGGGGATTACAGCAGTTAATGAACAGTAGGCCTACTGAAACTTGCCTCTCTTCAAAAGCTTCATAGGTACCCATTCAGTCAGCACTGAGGGAGAAAACGGGTACCAACTAGCACCTTTCTGATTAACTTTAAAAGAGCTATCTGAGGGGCCAAACCTTCAATTGCTCTTTTAAAACTCAAGACTAAAATTCAGAACAGAATCTCTGTCCCAGTGACATGGAAGCCACAGGAAGCATAACTTTCCAAGAAGTGGCTTCATTCTGCAGTTTGACCTGCCTCCTTCCCCAGATTGTACAGGCAGTTCACAGTCTTCAGTTTGTAGCTGTCCTGTGTTTCCCTACCACTTGGTCTGTCCTTTTATCAGAACGAAAAAAAAATCTGTCAAGCAGGGAAAGACTCAATAGCAGCACATTACTTCTGACTGGTAGTGTGAGAAGCCCTCCTTCGGGAAAGAGCCAGAGTGGCTGATTTCCCCGCTGCATTTTTTAAAATATAAAATATCACTTGGATTGAATTTAGTTGTATTAGGGCAGCAGAGCCTAAGCCATTGTCCTTCCTTTCATTTTAACTCTCTAGCCCAGTGGTTCTCAACCTGTGGGTCCCCAGATGTTTGTGGACTTCAGCTCCCAGAAGGCCCAGCCACTATGGTCAATGCTCAGGGCTTCTGGGAGCTGAAGTCCAAAAACATCTGGGGACCCACAGGTTGAGAACCACTGCTCTAGCCAGTCTATATCAACATGTATGCCTAAAGCATGCTTGTATTCTATGTCTTCCTTTTCCTTTCCCTTCCTTCCCCGTTTTTTGTAATCATATCTGAAAGAATCTAGTTAATTATGGCTTCAGTATGTCCAACTCTTCTGCCATGTGATCACAGCCTGGTTTTGTTTTGTTACATATCTTGCATGGTATCAAAAGTTTACCCACACCAGTGTGCATATTTAATTGGTTCCAACAAAGATACCATCTGCACTTTTTAGAATTTTTCTTATGGGCTGACACAACTTACTTTATGCTACCTAATATATGTGCTGCAGTCCATTAAGGCAGGAAAGGTTCCTCCCACACATATTTCCTCTGGAGCTTGAAGAACTGCTACACCCAGGGACCGGATGCTGCAGGGCATATAGAGGTAGGTGTTGCTTTAACCAGCTCAGTTAATGTATTCTATACACCGTTGTTGGTTGTTGTTGCTGTTAGGGGTCTTCAAGTCAACCACAATTTACGATGACCCCATCATAGGGTTTCTTGAAAAGATATGTTCAGAGGAGGTATGACATTGACTTCCACTGAATATAGCCTAAAGAACCTGGTGTTTGCTGGCAGTTCCTCATCCAAGTACTAGCCGTACTTGACCTTGCTTAGCTTCTAAGATCAGACAAGATCTGGTGCTTTCAGGGTATTTAAGCAGTATATGCCCTAGGTTATATCTAATTTCTATATCTGAGGCCCTTTCTGCACCGGGGTATTAAAACGGTGCAGAGCGACCTCCGACAGAGGTCTTCTGCACCGTGGAGTGGATTGGGGTGGACTATTTTTCATAGTTCCGCACCTCAATCCGCTCCAAAGCGACCGGAACTGGTGGCGCGGCGTGTTTTTAAAAACCTCTTTTCAGAGGTTTTTGAAAAAGCACGGAGCGCGCAGCCCATGCAGCTCTATCGCCATGCTCTGGTGCAGATTTGCAGCCGCGCACTAGTACGTGCCTGCAGATCTGTCGGGGGCGGGCTTTAGGCTGGCGAGCTTCTCCGGTTGGTGGAGAGCCTCCGCCAGCCGGAAGCCACCATTTTGGACGCTGAGGTTGCCATTTTGGACGCCAGAGACTGCGGAACAGCGAGATCACGCTGCTCTGCATGGTGACGGACTTACCCAGCTGCCGGTAAGCTCCGTTTTAGAGCATTTTCCTGCGTTTCCCCCTCCGCATGCGGAAAGGGCCTGAGACTGGAAAGACATTTTCTGACCCAGACTCTTTCCCTGGGGAGCATAATTGCTTTAACCCATAACATGTGGGTCTTTGGATTACTTGCTTGAGTCATTCTGAATATATTTGCCAAATGCACCTGCTCTTTGCTAGGGGCATACCATAATTTAGATCATAAGGGTTTATCTCCAAGAGGTACATGGGGGAATGCAACAGGGAGGTGGATCTTGTGAGAAACAGAGGTTTTAGGGCTGTTTCAGCTCTATGGTTCTAATAGAGCTTCATCCGCATCTAATGCCAAATTAACTCATAACATGTCCAGCAGAAAGTCTTTGATGTATACATTTGAAGAGATGCCCAGAAGACTGCTAATTCCTTTCAAAAGTCATTGCACTGAACCTGAAAAACAAACCAAGTAGCCAAAGCATTTCACAATACTCTGAGACTGCCCCTTGTATCTCAGGCTCTGATGGGATCAGAGTGCCAGAAGCTTAGCAAATTCTCAAAAAAAAAAATCCCCTCTGTGTCAAACTGGACCATTGAGAAAAACCATTCAGTACAAGCAAGAGAGTCACAGTTGGGATGGAGAAACACCAGCAAAACTAAATTGAGTGAAGGATTGAAAATGTAATATTACTCTAGCTAGCTTCAGTGGGATCTCAGTGCACCGTTAGTGAAGAACACAGAAGGAATAAACCTTGCAGTTAGTGTGAAAGCACGGGGGGGGGAGGGCAGAGGAGAATTCAAGACTCAGCAAAAGGAGTGTGTGATGCACATGCTCAGACCATAAGATGGTGTCAGAGGGATGACAAGAACAGAAAGTTTTTTTTAGATAAGAAACAGAGTCAGAGAAATAGCTGCATGTCAGGCTCAAAAATCTAGCTGTCCTGCAGGATTTCCTTAAAGAACTGCCACCCTTAGCCGACTGCAGGCAACCTGTCCCGGGTAAGGATCAGCTCCGTTCTTCCCACCTAGAGAAGCAAAGCCACTCTCTCCTGTCCAGCAAAAGGTCTTCTAGAGCTCCCTCCTCTCCCTCATTCCCTGACAAAGTACTTACCTGTAAAGACCAGTAGAAGCAGCTGCAAAGGCAGGCACTGGCCTTCCATCTTTGCTCGCCCTGCCACTCTGCTCTATAGTCGCTTGCTCCCTCCTGTGTCCAGCTTGCGATTCAAATCAGAATAACAGGAAGCACCTCCTTTCCTCTGACAGAGCTGGTAGCGAGAGTGCAGTAGACATGTGAAAAATGAGATTCGGGAGCAAGCCCCGCTCCCAGTGAGGCTCAAATCTCCTCCCTGGCTCCCCACACCCATCCAGAGTCATCAGGCCCTCTGTTACTGTGGGGCGGCCACCTCGGGTCACCCTGCCCAGCAGCCAGAGCGCACTGTTCTTCACCGCACATCCACTTTACAAGGCCCAGGGTGCCTTTTGCTGGGGTAATGGCTTCTTCAGTTCTGTCTGCTTGGTTGTGAAATCCAAGAGAGAGCGCGAAAGGGGAAGAGAAGTTAAAACGGCAGTCTGAGCAGAAGGAAAAGAGGCAAACGCCAAGCCTGTGGAAACAGACAGTGCTCCCCCACCCCGACATGCACACACACAGCTGCCGCCACCTCCTGTGAAAAATCAGACATGGGACGGACAGCCTTGGGGCACCTCTGACATCTGCACAGCTCATCTGACTGGTGCCTGAACAAGGGTTAAAAGATGAAAGGAACAAACGCTATGCAAATATGCTTCAAAATGTAACATCAGTAAAGATCTGGAGGGGGGGGCCACCAGTGTTGCTAGGCCTTGGTGCAGGAGTTTTTCCACAGAGCCTGGATCTATTTCCCAGAACTCTGGCTGTCAATTGGTATCAATGGAGGTCCTCCCTCCCTCCCTGGTTTATATATTTGGATTGTTGAGAATTTTTTAAAAAGCTTCCTTATGTGGAGGTGGGGGGAGGTTTCTTCTGGGAGGGAATGCAGAGAGGTAAAGAGGGGTGGTGTGGGAGAAAAAAACCCAGAAAGTGTGTTTATTGCCCTCTTAAAAAATATAAACAAGCAGGGGGTTCCTCCTCCAAGTACCTTCAGTACCAGTTAAGTGTGTGTGACACACCAGCACACTTGTGCATGTTGTGTGCTCCTGCCTGATCATTTGTGTCACTCCCTGTCTTATCCTGTGACACACAGATTGGTGGTAGGAAGTGTGGAGCTTCTTTGAACATTCTTGTTTATCTTCTTCTCTGTTTGGGAGGAAAGTCACGAATTCCCCCTTGCTAGCACGTGGATAGATAACCCTGGAAATTACAGAACAAAGGAAGAGAGAAAACAAATAGCAAAATGAGGATATAGCTCCCCAAAATAAGAATTCTGTTCCTTCACGAAATTTTCATTCAATCTTCAAATTTCTAGTATGACAGAGAATGAGACACTGAAAATCACTGACAACTAGAACTGTTACATTTGCTAGATTCACGGTCCCTTGGTAAATTTCTTTGTCCTTTTTCTATGGATACCTGAACTGTATTTTAATGCTCAACTGAAGCTTTAAATTATTGCAGTGGTAGAAATTTGAGGAGTGAGGAAAAAGTTGTTGGGGAGGATGTGGGAGTAATGTCCATATCCTCCACCTTGAAGCTACATCCCTCAGGAGAGAACCATTCTTGCACCTGCCTTCACTCTGTATTTTCCCCCTCTGCCATCTCTTTCTCTTCCCAGACTCCTTGTCTCCTCCATGCTTTTCAGTCCTTGCTTCATCATTCAGCCCATGGCCCATCATTTCCCACCCAATATGTACCCTCCAACTGACCCAGTTTGGTAGGACAGCCTAGATTAACCTTTCCTCCTCCCACTTTTCAGCTGCTTTGAAAATGCTGTTTCTTGCTCCACCTCACATTTCCCCCCTTTGTCCTGGCTTACTTCATTTGCTGCAAACTGAGCGCAAAGTACAAAAGTACTTTGTGTTCAATTTGCTTAGGGGGAGAGGAGAGGAAGGGCAGAACTTTGGTCTTTGTTCTAGACTCAGTCAAAAGCAAAGTACTGCAGCCTCTCCTAGCTTACCTCATTAATAACTTTTGCCACCTTGACCATACTCTGTTGTTGCTTGCCCACATTTGTTCCAGTTTTTATGAGAGAAAGGATATGACTTCTTTCTCCTTTCTCCTCTATTCTCTCCCCTAATTTTCTTTAATTTCTTTCATTTAATTTGGGCAATTAATTGACTTTATTTTGAATTAGCAACCTATCAAATTTTTGAAACCTGATGTTGGGGTAAAAGTTTGCAAGGCTTAAAAGCACAATCTGCAAATATTCTGGGATTTTGTTAACATAATGAGTGAGACAGCCGGATGGCTAGTGAGGGACGAGGTGGTGCTAAAGTTCACCGGCCACCTAAGGGCCTCGGGCTTGTCTGATCAGACTGTCAATAATCACCTTGCAGTGCTGTCCTTTTATTCCAGAGCAACTGATTTACCAGACGCCGTGGCCAACTTCCCTGTCTATCAGGTGCTGGAGCGTTGGGTTAAGGAACCCTCCTCATACCTTCCCAATACTCATCTCCCCATATCTGATGTTGTCCTTCCACACTCTCTCCAATCACTCCCAGCAGTCTGCTCATCTACAGAAGAGGTTATGCTTTTCAAGGCTGTTTTCACACTGGCATTCTTTGCAGTCACCAGGATTACTAAACTCCTCCCCAGATCCAGGCAGAACACTTCTGGCTAGTCCCTATTGCTGTTCAACCTTCATTTCAACCAACAAGGCTCGCACATCCAATTTCAGATACTCTAAGACAGATCAGCAGTGCTAGGGGCAGATTGTCAGCTTGGGAAAGGCCCCAGTAGAACAAATTTGCTCTGTCCAGTCCACGCTAGACTACTTAAATCTATGCCTGCCTGTTCCAGAAATGTTGTTCGTATGCACTTCAGTCCTCCCTCTCACTCAATACCAATTCCAATCTGTCCTTAGACAGGCCATCTCAGAGGTAAATCTCCCCACCACAACCACCACCACCAAGAATATAATTTGCTCAAACCTGGAAACAGACTGAAGAACTAACAATGGAAGAATGAGTTGTTACAGTTGCTGAATTAGACCAAATACCCAAATTATTGCTTGTTCTAAAGGGTAAGCCAACTGAAGAATTTTTGAAAGACTGGGAAAAGTTTATAGGTTTTTTTAGGATTAAGAAATCTAACAATGTAATAATCTGTGGTTATGGTTATGAGTAATTTTAGGGGGATTATTTAGTTGGCTCTGTAATAGTAGATTTTTTTTTCTTTTTTACTTTTAATTACAGTCAGGATTGAGGTCTGTACCCTACTGTATATTAGGTATGTGTCCTTCCCCCTCCTTTTCTCATTTTTTCTCTTTTCTTCTTCTCCCCTCTTTTTCTTCTTTATGTTTCTTTATTTTTTTGGTGTTTATATTACTTGGATTGTAACTTAAACAGTTTCTGTTAAAAATTAATTTAAAAAAATACAGCTTAAGCTTCCCCTTGTTTCTCTAGTGCTAGTTGTGCACAAAGTTACATTAAAATGAACATGGCATATATAATAGAGAAGCTCAGGAAGACCTCAGTCCAGGGATTTCCTTATACACCCTATACACCACAGACTACGGAGGGCCTCAGAAGGATATAGGGAAGCTAGTAATGTCATTCTCTGGTGAAAAGGAAGGAGTTCAGTAAGTGTTCAAAGACACACTTCTGTCCAAGTAACAGTCCCAGATCTGAGGCTAATCATTAGAAACCAATTCCAGGGCTGAACCTTATAGCTGTTGTTGTGTGCTGTCACGTCATTTCTGACCTATGGTTACCCTAAGGCAAAATGGGGTTTTCTGGGCTGAGAGTATATGACATGCCCAAGGTCACCTCGTGAGTTTTCCATGGCTGAGCGGGGAATTGAAACCTGGTCTCCAGGGTCATAGTTCAGTGTTCAAACCACTCCACCACACTGAACCTTACCTGCAGACATCTCACTCTCAGCCTTGGCTTTGTCACTTGTGAAAAATCATAAAGAGACATAAGTATTCCTCCACCGGCATACAAGCCAGCACAGTGCAGACATCTGAGTGTTGGGCTAGAACACCTAGAGACTGGAGAATCCTCTCCTTGCATGGAAATTCGTTGGGTGACTGTGGACAAGGCACACTCTGTCAGTTTCACAAGAAGGCAATGGCAAATCTCCCCTAAATAAACCTTGTCAAGAAAACCCCAGGAGAGGGTCACCACAAGTTGGAGTCAGCTTGAAGGCACATTAACAAGAACAATTAATCGTCCAGTTAACCTTCTAACTGATTTTCTAACAAATTTTCTAAAGCAGTGGTTCTTAATCTGCTTAATATTCTCTTTATTGGGGATCCCTTATCAGTATAATTTGTTGATGGGGACCCCCAAGACTCAACTCAAGGTTTAAATATTTAAATATTCAATTTTTTTATTTATTAAAGGCTACTGGAGACTAGGGTTCAAATTCCTGCTCAGAAACTGGGAGACTTTGGGCAGGTCACATTCTCTCAGCCTCAGAGGAAGGAAAAGGCAAACTCCTCTGAACAAACCTTGCACACAGTTATGGGAGTGGAATGGAAGGTAATAGAATCCAGAAAGATGCAAAACAAAACCCTGTGATAGGTTTACTTTAAAGTTGCCATGACTCAGAAGTGACTTGAAGGCACACAATAACAAAGTGCCACTGACAGGGAAGGTTCCTTCTAGTCACCAGGTCTCTCCCCTTTGAAAACTGACTTATAGTGACTCTAAGGCAAGCCTATCATGAGGGTTTTCTTGGCAAGATTTGTTGCCTTTGCCTTTCTCTGAGGCTAGAGGATCTGACTTGCCTAAGCTCACCCAATGGGTGTCCATGGCTGAGTGAGAATTCAAACCCTGGTCTCCAGAGTCATAGTCTGGGTGTGTGTACAAACCTGCCGCCATGTCCTTTTTTGCCAGGGGCACACAGTGGCGGGGGGTGCAAGTGTTGAAACTGTTCCCTCACTTGCAAACAAGGGAGCAGTTTTGGCACCTAAATACACCCTGCCACTCCTGCATCCCTGTTGCTACTGTTGCTATTGGAGTCTTGCGGCAGGATTTCACAGACCCCCTGTGAGGGCTCTGCAGACCCCCGGGGTCCCCGGACTCCAAGTTAAGAACCATTGTTCTAAAATGCTGCAGTTTCTTTGAAAAACAAAAATAATCAAGAGCAAAAAACAGTGGAACATCTGGGCATCTCTTGTTCCAAAGCCCCACTGAGTACCTGTTTGGGGGGGAAAAAAGACCTAGCTGAGTATGTTTTATTTGGACAAGCATTCCATGAGTAGGAGAAGAGTGGGCAGACTCTCATTTGAGTGAATGTTTTGTGTGGTGTCACATTATTTTGTTTTCTGAGCTCAGAGTTTTGATTACTTGTTTCTAATGTTTCTAATGTTGCTACTGGCTTTAAGCTGTTGGGAATAGGGTGGATAAGAATCAAATTAAACATACTGAATAATGCTGTTTGTGACCCAACACCATGTTTAGTCATCCCATCCCTGCCAGATGCCTCATGAAGTTCACAGTTTTTAAAAATACAAAATGTTTTAATGAGAAGTCTTGGTTGTATTTGCTTTTAACCTATCAAATTCCTCCTCTCATTTAATAGGTTAGGAACCCCAAGGCCAAAAGCAAAAACAACAAATGTGCTGAAGAAGCAAGATTTAAGCCCAGAGTTTGGCAAAGTTATTTTTGGATTCCAGCTCCCAGAATCTCCTAACCAGGCTAGGAGGATACTGGAAGTTGCAGTAAAAAAGAAAGCATAACTTTCCTAAACTCTGCTTTAATCTATGGCTCACGGATCTAGGTGTTTTTCAAAACAGTAGTCTCTTGCAACATAAAAAAGAGGGAGGGAGGGAGGAAGAAGGGAGGGAACGAAATGTGGAAGAACCTTTAAAACTAACTGGTTTTTTCTTTCGCGTGAACTTTTGTGGATATAAACCAACTTGTTCAGATTCAGTACAGAGCGACAATAAATGCTCAGGTATAAAGCATACGCACACAGTTATGGGAGTGGAATGGAAGGTAATAGAATCTAGAAAGATGCAAATCATGAGCCTTGCCCTAAATATACAGATATGACTGTATCCACTGCATCACACTGTTTCTTACCTTCACAAGCCAGTCTACTGCTATCCCAGTTTGGGCCCCTCTGAATTTGAAATAAAAGCAGTCATTGCAATTGAGGCTGGGTCACCTTGCAGCTTTTGGGACAAAATGAAGGTGAGAGCCAAATAGAACTGAATTTACCCAGGTCTCTTGTGGATGGGGACAGCAGCTCTGTCTCAGCAAAGTGTTTTCCGGCTCTCTTCCCCGTGCGTGCGTGTGTGTGTCTGTAACTTATGAGTCAGAAACCACCCAGCAAGATGGCTCTCTCCCATCCCCATCACCCCAAAGCACTTTGTACTTTCAAACAGAGGGGAGGGCTGATTTTCCTCAGACTGTGTAAGCAGGCTGCTCTCCCTCCCACTCTCTGAGCCACATCTGGAATGGATCATAGGCTGGATGGAGTCCAGGCCTGTCAGCACCTTCAATGCTGCTTGCTGAGGTCACAGCGGCTGGATTGAAGCCTTCAGTTAAACACTTGCCACAAACACGCCCACTGAAGTCAGAACATCCTTCACATTTGAGAAGGCCAATTAGTCCACACCAGCCCTTTCTGGCAGATGCAGCTGGATCTGCAGAAGCTACCCCTCCCTCTTGCACCCTTTGCCTCCATACCTTGCTCCTAGATATCATTTGGAAAAACAAGTTGTGAACAAACCTGGCAGAGTATTGTTTCAAAATGCATTGATTTGTTAGTTTAAGCAAAGAACATCCTTCATATGTACCCTACATCCTTCCTGGTCTCAGCAAGAGATCACGGGTCTCAGATGAGGGAAATGTAAATGACTGAGGCTACAGCAGCTCACAAACAAGCAAAAATGGTGTGATAGCACTGTTTTACTTCATGAGGGACAAACCTTCAAAATGGAATCTCAAGTTCATAGGCTTCAGTAAATTAGTTTGTCCATTTACTCCCTGTCCTAGTTTCTCACTGCTAAGATAAGCTGAATTTTTTTTATTGCTACTCCAAAAATCATTAAAATAACAGAAGAACTAGCTGCCAAACATTTCAGCTTGTTTAGCCTCCTCCCTGTGAGACAATGGATTCTCCACTACCCTTGGATTTCTCCACTGCAATATCCTTTCAATTCAACTATGGGCCAAAGATTCAACACATAGGAGTTAAACAGTTACAACAAAGAAAGGTTTTTCTTACTAGCCTTCATTACCCTAACACAACCAATGGACATATGCAGACAGGAAAAAAAAAGAATATGTGCCTGTCTATCAGAGCCATAGGTCCAAGACCATGAAACCTAACCACCTGAAACTTGACATGCATACTAAGGAGATTCTAGAGGTGTGCACCCTGGGCACTATTTGCTTTTAAAATGCATTAATATCTGTGTTTGGTGCCGGCAGTACCATCTTGAGTCACTAGGTGGTAGACTTTTCTAACCTACGTATAGGGTTCAAATCATCACAGTTTGACGCACACATCTGCTGAGGGACAACTTTCGCTTCACAGACACAAAGTAAACAATCCCATACTTCAGAGCTCCAAATATATACTATGTCAGTGTGCATGACTAGAAATCCTAGTGGTTGTGGCTTCACTCACACAAAGCAGAGACACTGTGTTCAACTCTGACAGTGGCATAATGTTGCTTGAAAGATTTAAGTGTATTAAACTCAAGGGGGATCCTATCCCATACAAAGCTAGATGCTTTCACTGGTCAAGAAATGATACAAAACAAGCTGTTCCTGTTTTTAAAATAACAGATAGTTAACAAGTACAGATTGTTACTAAACTACAAAGATAAGGAAGCAAAAGATTTCTGTTTCATAAGCTCATACACAAAGATAGAGAACAAAAATTAGATAATTTCTGCTTTCCACTGAAATGTATACGTATGTCTCAAGTGTTTCAAAGAATATGCTAATTTTAATCTTGGTAACTAAGGCCATTTCTGCACTACACTGTTATAGTGCTATTATTCCACTTTCAACATTCTGTGGAATCCTGGGATTTGCAGTTTAGGGAGGGGCCTTCCATAGGATGTTGAAAGTGGAATAATAGCACTACAAGAGTGTAGTGTGGACATGGCCTAAGAATTTCTTTTTTATTTCCTGTTCTAGAATTTGGAATTAACCAGGGTGCAAGTGTTGGCTAGCAGTTTCCCTGATAGTGGACCAGTTAACCCACTCCTGGTTTCACCCTGAACTTTAAATGAGCTGTCCAAGGTACTGAAGCATATCCCATCAAATATTCCGCACTTTCGCTCTTTTAAGGTTTGGACTAAAACCTCTGGCAAGGAAGCTACCAGCTGCCACTGGCAGAATGGTCTTATGTCCTTCTGTGAGGACAGATGTCTATTTCAGGAATGGGAAACCTGGGAACCAAGACTCAAAATCCAGTTTGGGAGGGGTTCTGGGAAATACATCATTGCAATATGCAAGGCTACGTGTACAGTGTGAGACTAAAGCAAAATGGATGGAGCCAGAGATAATTCTAATCAAACTGGACATTTCCACAGCAAGCATAGAAAGCAAAGCCGGAGAAGTTTATGGCTTCAGGCTCTCTATCCATGTACTAATTGGAGTGTCTGTTCAGTCCAAGTTCTGTGTCAAGATAAAGGATTAGGAGCGTGGAGGGCTGTGACCTTGAATATGCGCCTAGGTACACTAATGAAGTAACATGAAAGTTTTTAAAGCATAATTAAACAGTTGTGGAAGGGAAATAGAATATAACAGGGTGCAGAAAAATGTAAATCTTGACCCTGACCTTTCAAAGAGCTGTGTGAGGCTATACAGGTCTTCCACGTCTTTAAAGATATCAACATTGACATATGAAAGCAATAAATCTGCTTATCAAAGTCATTATTCCTGGACTACTGAGTACAGAAGTTTTATTCAGAGGCATAGGTTGGATTGGATTGAGGTTTTTAACTGGTGCTTCTTCAAAATTAAAGATTCCATAGAACATGTCTATATCTTCCTCTTGCTTTTCAGAGGTCCATTTCTGTTGGAAATAACCACCTGAGTTTGCTATTTAAGGGCGGGATTACGTAACTTTAAAAAAAACATAAATTGAATGGAATATGCTACATTGAGAAGATGCATATAGAAAGAGGTGCAAGGGGAAAAGAGCAGTGGAGAGGCCATAGTCTGTCTAGAATCTGTCCCAGAAAACTGTTTCCATCTATTATTAACTTTCGGGAAGATCTCAGATTTGGAGAAGGTAACCAGACAAAATGACATGTCCATGATACTAACTCTCTAATACTGTCCCTACCTGGAGTCAGTGCTACCATATGAGATAGAAACCAATACAACTGGATCAAATTAAATCTATGTAATCTCCTATTTTGAGAAACACGTTTTCAGACTGGAAAAGGGCAGAAAATCCTTAATAAGATTTAAATGGAAACATAGTACTGTATATTTTTTTTCTTCAAATCATCAATTGAACACTGCCTCCACAGTACGATAGACCATCCTAACAATTAGAATTTCAAATGTGAATATGGTTGTTCCTGTTCATCTTCTAGGCTAAAAATATGACCTCCCACTTTCTTCTCTCAGCATAAGCGATACCAGTCCATTTCCAGGCGTTTTTCACAAGGCAGTTCACAGTGCAGATTCAGCCCTTCAGGCTTTGCGGAGTACAAGCACCACAGAGATGAGCATCAGGCAGACAGTCACAGAGGTCAAGATGATGACAGTTCCTAAAGGTGGATGGGAAGCAGAAATATTGGGGGGCAGGGAGCAGTTGGCAAAGTACTCAGCATGGATTCTCACAAAGAAGGCATCCAGGGTGGGGCTGGACATAGGACAGCCCATACCTTCAGCCAGTAGCCCAGTACAAAGGGCAAGTTCACCATACATGCTGCAGAAGAAGAAAACAGAATTGTGAGGGGTGACACAAGCAAGGATGGTTCCGTGTGTCAAATTGTTCTTTATGTCTGAAAAAGGTCTCTTTTTTTGGCCTTCTCTATTTAATCTTTGGTGCCTATTACTTCTGGGAAACCTTTCCTGAACCCAAACAATTAATTTCTTTATAAACATTTCTTTTTAAGCCAGGCACTTGGACTTAGGTCTGGCTGCAAGTCATACTTCTAAGAAATAAAGCATGCAACCTAATTGTAATGCTTAGAGTAGGCTATGGCTACTGGGGTAGTAAAAGGTATTCAAACATCCTCAAACTTTAAGTGATGTAAAATATTTTTAATTGACATTTCTAAAGTATTTCTAATTTTAAAGGCATTCTTGATTTATGGAGTAGAAGATTTGGGCTTTTTTAAACTTATTAAAACTTCATGTAACGGACACCATTTTAGAAATGTATACAAAATGTAAGTCATCTTCTAAGGTGGCATCTGCTATGACATACATTTATATATATGCACACACAGACCTTAAGAACAAAAAATGTATACTTTTTCTACAAAAGTGTTCTTATCTAATTTGCATGTTAATGGATGCACATTTAGGCATTTAAAAAATGTGTTTTAATCGTTCACTTAATTTACTAAGATTTTAAAACAAGATACCATTGAAGTACACCCAGTAGATATGCACAGGAATTCTTACCAATTTAACCTCCGCTGTGGCTAAGCCTTGTTATTTAGAATCAGAACACATGCTGGAGTGGACCTGTAATGAGTCATGGCCCAAATGAAACCCTACCACAATTTGTCCTGCTTCTTCAAACCTACCGCCCCCTTTCCTCTCACATCCGCTGAGATGCAGTTCCATGAGACAAAGGGCTCTCTAGATTAGTCTAAATAAGCATGAGCTCTTGTACAGTTGTCCCTCCACATTTGCAGGTTTGACTTTCATGGATTTATTTGCAAGTTTCTTCAACCTCTGTCCCCCACACAGCTGAGGGACTTGTTTTCCAGGGGAACCTCCCCTCTTCAAAGTTCTGATCAGGCCATACAGACCTTTAAAAACTTGCCTCCTTTTCCTCCTCCTCCAATCATTGTTCTGGCCAGCGAAGGATGGCTCACAGCCCAATTTCTCAGCACCACAAACCCTCTTCTGATGCCCCCCATACACCCAAAGAAGGAGATGGGTATGAGACAAGAAGTACAGGGTCACCATGCAACCCACCCCTTTCCTCTTTTCATTCCCTGACCTGGTTTGGACCCTGGGTGCCTGATCTCCCTACCTTGCCTTGGCCCCCTTATCACAGACACTTACTCTCTCACACACACACATGCACACACGTTCATATTTGTGATTTTTCCACTTCTGTGAAGGTGCTGTGAAAATGGAGAGCCAACTGTAATATAGTTCTCCTTGGTTTTGAGGGGGGTTCGCCACTTGTTACCTGTGTGTCGACTTGTTCTTTGTCAGTGAGCCCTTTTCTGTGTCTTTGGTGGAAGCTTTTTGTTAAGGGATGTAGTGATCTCATGGTTCTTTATTAGGTGTTTTTAAAATTGGGGTATTGCTGTGGTTGGGGTGTGGTCTTCTGGTTTGAAGGACAAATTTTCTCGCCTTTGAATTAAAAAAAATATAGTATATAATGCAAAAGCCCTATTTTCACTAATGCACCAAATGCACTATGATGCAGTTACTTCCCAGAACCTTCTTCCCAGTTAGTCTTAAAGGTGCTAGTGCACTCCTTCGTATCTTTTAATGTGAACTGAGGAACTGGGGGAGATTGTTTGTGGAGGGTGGCATAATCTTGCTATGGAAACAAACACAGCCATAGTACCATTACAGTTTATCACTTTTAAAATATTAATGAAAAAAAATAAGGAGGCATGGGGGGAGAAACAGAAGAAGACCATATGAGGGTTGCAACAATCTGGAAACAAATCTGGGGAACCTGAGGGAGGGTTGGACACACACACACCCCATCTGACATCACCCATGGCACAAGTAAGTCACGCAGAAATGAACCAAAATCTGTTGGCTTTCTGTGGAAGGTGTTGTTTTGTTTTTGAAAGCCAGGAGACTGTTCACATGGTGAAGGGTCAAAAAGTATCAACAAGCAACATTTCACAGTGTAGTGTAAACTGGCACTAATTATGAATCTGAATAAGCCCTTAATTAGGGAATACATTATATTCTGTTGTTTGTTGTTATGTATTTTCAACTCGGGTCTCACCAATGGCAATCCTATCTTGGGGCTTTCCTGGCGAGAGGTGATTTGTCATTGCCATCTTCTGAGAGAGTGTGACTTGTCCAAGACCATCCAGTGGGTTTCCATGGCTGAACAAGGATCATCTCCCAGAGTCCTAGGCTGACACTGAAACCACCACGCTGTGAGGGCAGATATAGGAGGCATTTTAAATACTCCAAGATGTGTCTATACCATTCTAGACACATCCAGCTCTTTTCTTGTTGTACACAAGATGCGTTAGAGAGTGAATTTACTGTGTGGTGTTTCCTTAAGGACACAGCTCAGCCTTTATTTTCTGCCCACCTCACCACTACTCTTATTCTTTGGGCAAAACTACATATTGTCTTTCCTTTTTTTCACTGCAAAGTAAATGCAAGATTCTGTTCTGCACTAAGACCCTAGCATGGGGGATAGGAGGCGCTGACCTCTGTGTGTGTGTGTGTGTGTGTGTGTGTGTGTGTGTGTGTGTATAATGTGCCTGCAATGTTCATTGCTCTTAAGTGATCCATTACCTTTAAGAGATTTCTACTGATATCAGTTGCAAACAGTGTGTGTACATGATTAGGAATATAACAAGGAGGAAAAGATTAATTTCTTGTCATCCACACTTTATCCTAAGGTCCTGATCTGGACTAGGAGGCCCTGCACATAGAACAACGTAATTTAAAAAAGACATTCAGGTCATCTATATCTTTACTTTACTGTGATTAGAACTGTGCTGCTGATCTGGAAAGAAGGGAAGCAAGCTCTTGACTTTTTAAATTCAGCATATGTCTCCAGATATGCTGTGCAAGCAAAAGAAAACAGAAACACTTTAAAAACCTATCATAATGTGCAGTTTCCTCTTGTGATTTGCATCTTTTGGGGAACATATGGAACTCTTCTATATCAGAGTAAAGCCCTACTTAGTCAAACATTCTTTTCCCACTATGACCAACCAGATGGGAAAACCACAAACAGAATGTGAGGATACAGGGTCCACCTACCCCATTTACCCACTCCAGCAACTGATACTATAGAAAAGAGCTCATCTTTGTCCATATAATTCCAAATTTGATAAAATGCAAGTGACAATAAAGAAACTTCCCTCAGAGCTTGCACACACATAGAATTTATCTATAGTATGCCTAAATTTTTTTGTAGAAAAAGGTGTCAAAGAAATTGAATTAATACAGTAGGCCCTCCACATTCGTGAGGGCTAGGGGCACAGAACCCTCACAAAAGTAAAAAAAAAATCACAAATCACTCCACTCCAGTGAGCACTCTTTCCTCCTTTGTTCTTTCTGCTCCAGGCCCAGGGGAAAGGCAGAAGAGTGCAGGGGGAAAACCCTTCCCCTCTTCCACTCTCACATGGGCGACAAACAGAAGAGTGATGGAGAAGGAAGGCTCTTTCGCCTGCACTCTCCTGGCTGCTGCCCATGCACCCTTCCTTTTTTCTATGCGGGCAACATGAAGGAGAGTGCAGGGGAGGAAAGATCTTTCCCTCTGCATTCTCCTGCCTGCCATTCAAGCACCAGCCCTTCTTTCTGCACACCTACGTGGGTGATGGGCAGCAGACTGCAGGAGAGTAAGGATCTTTCCCTCTACACTCTCGTGCTTACCATTTGGGTGATGAGTGGGAAAGTGGAGGGGAGCAAGGATTTTCTCCCTGTACTCTCCTGCCTGCCACTGCCAGCATGACTGCACAGATAACGGGCGGGAGAGTGCAGGGGAGCAAAGACCTTTCCCCTTCCCTGCACCTGGGCAAAATGTCAGGGAATGGGAGGGGGAGGATGGGGGAGGCAAGCAGGCACCTCGCAAATAAATTTGTGAAAGTCAAACCTGTGAATGTGAGGGGAGGACTATAGTTAATAGTATCATAATTATAATTATGCTTATCAATTATATACACACGCACGCACAAAATATATATATATATATATATATATTTTAAAAAAATAAACCATAAACAATCATAATTATCAGTAGTATTGCTGTTATGGCCCCAGGCACCCCCCTCAAGACTGATATGGTTTAATTGACAATATTATTTAATTGGCACTACATTAATTGGCATTGATATAAAATGCAAACCTGAGGTGACTGGAAGGTCAAGCTGGAAAGAAGAAAATTACTGACTGTAAACGTGAGGTTGCAAGGCAGGTCAGCCACACCCTCTCGTAGGCAAAACTGAAATCATTGTCAAGCAGATTGCAAGGCAACTCTAGAGACAACAGGCTTATGCTAAAAGCTGGAGCAGAAAAGGGAAGTACCCACACCAAACTATGCTTGTTTTAACCCTGATCCCTCACATCTGAATGTTTCCCTTCTTTGTCTTCCAAACCTCTCCACAATACCGAGGTATTATGACAGCCATTATCTCTTTGTCACCTAACACTAAGACCATTAACTCCATCCAGACTTAATTGTTCGTGTTGCACTTCCCATTGTCCACTTGGCTGGGAAAGCGATGCATACCAATACCCATTGGGTAGATCTGGGGTATAAAAACCTTCAATTTCAAACAGTCTCTCAACTTTCTGAATGCCACACTGTCCATTTCATTCCTGAATAAGAACTGTCCTTAGGTGCCTACCTAAGTCATACTGCTGCTTTTCCTCACTTCTCTCTGGACCAGTAATTATCATCCAAACCCTAAAATTTCCCTATCCACAATATTCCTCCCTTTACCTTTTGTTAGTCTTTGTGTGAGTACATCAGTGTTTGGATCTTTTGCGTGTGTATGTGAACCTTTCAATAAAACACATTTTTAGTTTACATTTGGAATCTTTGGCTGGTTCTTTCCTGCGTAACCCCATAAACACTGGTAGAAAGATCTCATTAAGTTACCCCACCTCTTGCAGGCCTCCTAATTTTGAGCTAATTAATTCTACTCTGTCACATGGAGGTACTGGCATTGCAAGTGGACCCCTGAGTCACCCACGTGTTGAAGTAACAGTGTTTGTTACCCCTTTCTGCCTCTTTCTGATAATTTAAAATTGCTTCTTCCATTTATTTTATTTGGTTCTTTTCTATTTGTGTACCTCTCAAAAGAAGAATAAACATTTTAAAAATGAGAACCCATTTGATATCAGGAACCAAGCTTCCACCTCATATACCTCTACCTGCCAACTGTTTCCCAGAGGCACCGGTTTCTCTCATCAGTAGCTATAATGGCAGCATGAAATTTCGGCCAGCAGTATAAAGCCATCCAATCATAGTAGGTATCTCCACAGTCACTGGTCTGGTCCTCCTCTTCAAAAGGCTCTACGAAGGAAAGATCAGTCTCAGGTAAAGGAAAAGAAGGTAGAAGGGGGCATCATGTGATAGGTATGATGGAGAGGCATATGTCAACTTGAGTTTGCTTTTGGTGGCTCACCATTTTGAAACAATGTCTCATCTGCAGAGTTCCTGCTTCTGATTATCAGCCCAGGAAGACTGGAGTGTTACAGACAGCTCAATGTGTTGTGTCTGCATATCTTTACACATGGCATTCAAAATGCCTTTGATACTTTCCTTCATTAATAGCACTAGAAAACAGCATTCCAGGATGAATCTATAGCACAAATCTGTCTAAAGCACAGCTCTGTCTCAGCTCCAGCTTGGGCTATTTCTGTTCATGTTTGTCTCCCCTGAAGCCACACAAGTTGCTTTTAATCCAGCTTGGGTATAGGACAACAAACCATCACAGAGCTATCTCAGCTTGAGAGGGCATACCAACTGTGGTCATGTGATATATCAGATTATTTTGGCTTAGACTAGAGTGGAAGTTGTGACAGGACCAATTTATTGATATATTTGGTTTCCAACTTGCATATGCTTATCCACGTATCTGCAAGGCTGTCAAAACATCAGTAAAGGTAAGTAAGCAATCATGAGCGTGCAGAATTGTGAATACATCGAGATTCAAAGCTTTTCAGACATCTGACACGAAAACAAAACAAAAAATGGTGCGGGCTCTCCACCACCACAGATTCCAAACAGGTGTATGATCTCATGTTCCAAGAATGATCAGATGACCCACCAACGACCCACTAAGGTGCCCCACCTCCTGGCATACTTCTCTACTCACACCTTCACCTTCATCCCCTAATTTCATCCCATCCTAATCCAAGTGGCAAGATGTCCAGTGCAAAGTGACAAAATAATCTGGTTCCTCTCCAAACACATGGATTAAACATCAACATTTTAAAGCTCATACTTGTGCCCTCAGGTGTGGAAAAAAAGTTGCTTGAACTCAAAACAGGATGAGCATCATGTGCCACACTAGGCCTGATGTTGGGGTGAGGCTGCATTATTTTTTTCTGGTATGTGCAGCTGTGTTTGTAGATGCCAGTAAATCAGGCATTATATTTAGACAGGACACACAGAATGATCTAAATCATCCTCTAAGCACAGGGAGGATATGAGCTCCCCCGCCCCAGCTATTTTATTGCTAGGACAAATAAGAGCAACAGGAGTTGTTCCTATATACCATACACAGTATAAATCATTTCCTGCTGCTTTTAAAACATCAATAACATGCAATAACTTCTCCATAGTATTTAAGTTATACCTACAAACTGTTGAAGAGAAGGGGGAATTCCAACACACATTCTAACCAGCATAGATTTTACACCAAGACACAGGACAGAACTGAGAATAGTATGTGAAAAACCACTAAAGGTACTTTGTGTCCTGTGTGGAAAATCATAGAACAGAGACCATAGACAAAGCTTGCAAATTTACTTTTTAGATGTGATTCATTGTGTTTTTCATTAGGAAGTCGCCACCAAAGTAATTTATTGCCATTAATTTTGCAAATATTGGTAACAGTAACTAGTAATTGGATGGGAGACCACCAACAAACAGCAGGCGCTATAGTCTATATTTCAAAAGAAAGAACTGGCAAAACGTCCTCTGAATATTCCTTGCCAATTAAAACCCTATGAAATTCATGGGATTGCCATAAGTTGACTTCAAGGCACGTACACACATAAGTCACTCGTTGCGCTTTTGTTACTTGACTGGGGGACTTAGATTGCTAAGAGAGAATCATATAAATGTGAACAATTCTGCTGAAATTATTCTAAAAATGCCCTTTAAAATTAACAGGAAAACTAACAAGAAAACGTTGTTTGCTACACCCAGAAAGTGAAGGTTTGCCACCAACTGTTATTTTTGAACTTTAAGTTCATTATACCTTAATTATCCAGAAAAAAGTACTTAGTTACAGGTAACTGTTTCAAGTACAGATGGAGATTAAATAAAGGCTGAATAGATGAATTTGGAACAGAATTCTCAAGAACCAGAAGTTAAAAGCTAATAATAGGACTGGGTTCCAACATTACAGTTGCTACCATGCAAAACTTTTTAAGGCAAGACATTGGAAGAAAAGATTATTACTTACCTTCTTCATCCAGATACAAGTAGGAGACTAGAAGAGGAAGATAAATGTTAGTTTATGAAAGTCAGAGGATGTGTAACAATAACGGAGCAGATTTGAGGCAGACTTCTCTCAACTTTTAACTTCTTGAGGAAAGGTATATTTAAGGGAAGTGGAGGGTCAGTCAGGCCTGTTTGTTCTTTCACATACTCTCAGTAGGTTGAATTTGGGTTACTCATGGCTAACATTTCATTTATTTTAGTGGGCCTACTCTAATTATTACTAAGTCTAGACCTAACAAAAGTCTCCTCTAACTGTTGGTTTGGGGAACTAACAAAAGCTGAGAGGAAGGGACATCACACACTTTGCCTTTTCAGCTTGTATCAGATTGATCATATTTGTAGCATAAAATTGCCTCCAGTAGCCAGAGGCCTAAAGACTGTCCTTCAGAACCTCCCTAACAAGACATGACAGAGGCCTTTTCACATCACACAGTTATTGTGCTATCATTCCACTTTAACTGCCATGGAAATATCCTGTAGAATCTTAGGACAGGTAGTGTTGCCAGCCTGAGTGCTCTAGTGCTTCAACAAACCACAAAACGTAGGATTCTATAGGATGCATCCATGGTGGTTAAAGTGGAATATAGTGCTATAATAATGTAGTGTGAAGGGTCAGAAATGGATGTTCCTGGCTAAGATTTAACTTCTATGCAAAGATCTTAGGAGTAAGGAGGAATCTGAAAAGTCCTCTTACAAGTCATTCATGTTAGTGGCCATCAGAACATCCTGGGCTAATGAGCTCTGTAGTTCTGTTGCTTTACACATTGTACAATTGAATGTTTCCTTTTGTCTCTTTCTAAAAAGAGCATAAATGTGTGTCTACCCTCCTCCACAGGGCTCAGAGAGTAATTTATAAACATCTGTTGCTCCTCTGAAATATTTTTGTATGTAAAGTGAGAAGCCAGCAACTAACTTTCTTCCCAAGGCACATAACCCATTGTCTTGATGGCCCATTATAATATCCACTTATAGTGCTATGATTCCATGTTAACTGATATGGAAACATCCTATACAGTCTTGGGATTTGCAGTCTTTGGAGCGATATTTAGAATTTTCAGCCAGAGAACAACAGTGTCTCACCAAACTACAAGCCCCAGCATTCCATAGGATGTTATCTTGGCAGTTAAATTGGAATCATAGTGCTATAATTGTGCGAAAGGGCCCTGACTCTGAAATTACACCCAGCTCTGGGATCCCTTGCCTTTCAAGAAGTAAGAGTAGGGAATGCAGAAACAGAGGAAAAGTGAAAACTTCCCTCCTGCTCCTACCTCAATGTCCCTATTAGGAATCTACGTACTGTTTTCTTGGATGGGGAAAGAGTATTACATTTTCTTCTTGGGATTTATGTGTCTTTTACAGCTTCTTGGCAGGTAGAAATTTGACAAGTTGAAGCCTTTTACATGGAGACAACAAGAATGCTGTACCTGCTGAACCACTTGCAAAATAGTTTGTGTGTTTTCATTCATTCCTTCAGTTTATAATCTGCCTTTCTGTAATATAGTGTAGTTATATGTATTATGAATTTATAGCTTTTACATCAAAACACACAAACTGTATTGCAGTGCCCCTCCTACCCTTCCTCACCTTTGTAATGTCACAAGGGCTCAAAGCCAGATTATGGGCTCAAAGCCAGATTATGGTGGTTCTAGAGACTGGGCCTTTAAAAAGTTAAATTGAAAAAGTGAATCAAGAAATAATGTGCAAAGTGCAACAGACAGCAACATGGAAGTCTTTTGTCTAAATCTATTCAGTTCTGCAACATTGATAAAACTAATAGCCTGCCTTGCTGATTCTTAAAGAATATACAAATACAAGTTCTCTCTTACTTTCATCTTCAAGGTCACTGTAGGTCATTTCTGTGCATCCTGAAGAAAAGAAGAGAAGATTTGGAGCAGGGAGAATAACAGAAACCCCACTAGCCTGCTTAGCCTGCTGTTCTGTATCCAAACGGAATCCTAAACTCCTCCTGTTTGAGGTCCTTATCCCCCCCCAAAAAAATAGTTTAGAATGGAAAGCGGTAAAAATGATTTTTTTTAAAAAAAAAACTTACTTCGGGCACTCTGATCCCAAACAGCTTGGGTTGTTCCTTCCTTGTGGATGTTTGTGCAGCTGCTGGAAGGGGAAGGGGCTCCCTCACTACTCTTTGTTGAGGATGCTTTGAAGCCTGCTCCAGTCACAGCAAGGAGCTTCCTTGCCTTCCATTTGTCCTATATGTGACCCCCCAACTCCACAGCAAGTGATCTCTCAAGCTAACCTGGAAAGTGACTATTCACCAAGTGTCCACATGCACAAGGAGTTCCTGAAGCCAAGGTAATTTCATTTTTTTAGTGGTCTAATGTAATCGGACCCAGAAATAGAAAGCCAGCAGCAATGTACAAGTGCCAATTAAAATAGCCTCTACTAAGCACTGGCAGATATCAGTCCAACCCCCAAAGATAAACAGAATGGCTTTATAAACTGCCAGATTATGCTTCTATGGCAATTCAAGTTCACACATTCAAATGAGGGAAACGCCCATTGAGGAAAACATATGCATGGTAATTTGTTCAAATCTACTTTGGAATCCAAGCTAATAATTTTGTAGGTTTCCAGTCATGCAATTTTAATTGTATATATGTACAGTAAATATATTACCAGAGTAAGTGGGACAGTTCTCAAAGTATTACAAACATAAAGGCTCATTTACTTCTTTTCTTTGCACTGCTCAACCTGGTGCATGCCAAATATCTTGGATCACAGCACCAGTTATTCCCAGCCAGCATGGCCATTAGTAGTGGGAGGCTGTCCTAAAAATTTCTTGCTGCTGATGCCAGGTGCAATCACCCAGAGCCAGAAATATGGTCAGATTCAAGGACACCAGAACTGTGGTGTGAGAGGGAGGTCAACATTGGCAGGCCAGTTGTTTTTGACTACTTGCAGGTATGTTTTTACAAGACAATGACATCATAGCACATTGCATAACATCATCACTATTACCTACTCCAGAGCCTTCCAAACTTTTCATGTTGGTGATGCATTTTTTAGACATGCATCATTTCATGACACAGTAATTTAGTAAGTAATTCAGTAAGTGGAGGCAGCTCCTCCACCTGGACCTGGGCTGCCACTGCCTTCACTGGGGTCTTTATCAACCCAGGGTGGAGGTGGCGATGGCAGTGGCAGTTGGAAAGACAGCTCCTCCAAACCTGGCCCGCCACTGCCCACATTGGGGTCTTCCTTGGCCTGGGACAGTAGTGGTGGCAGAGGCAGCCCCTTCACCCAGGCCTGCAGCCATGGGAGACGCAGTTCCTCCACCCATTACATTCACGCGACGCACCTAAACACTGTAGCTGACACACTAACATGTTGCGACACACAGTTTGGAAAGCTCTGACTTACTCGAAGGTGGTAACATTCTGAGTACCATGAAAACAGTGGCAAAATTGTAATCACTTAATATACTCCTGACTGATCATTCCTGAAGGGGCTCTACTACATTGGAGTCTTGGCTCGCCCCTCCAACTAGTCTCAAGAGGGGCTTGAGCCCCCTGTTCTAGAGTCAATGGTCAGATTCTTGAAATCAGTGCAGCGTTCAGAGAACACTCCCCTCATGCACATACTCCCCCCAAAAAAACCCTAGAGGCTATATGGAATTTACTGATGTTTACCTCTACCCAAAGGAAAATATGAGTATCATTTCTGACCATGACGAACTAGCCGATTTGTACAGTTTCACAGGAGGCTTGCTTTCTTTTCTGCTGCAAAAGAAATGGTCTTCCAGACAATCAAAGAACCCTAGATTTGTCCCCATCATCCAGCATTATAGCCATATTTGCTCAGCCCCACAAGAAACATTTAAACCGTACATAACAATTAGGTGAAACAGCAGGACTAGAAATAAAAATACTGCATACTTTTCTAATGGAACAAAATAATCACAGTACAACGAGAAGGTGGCTTACCTGTGCAGAAAAGTGAAATTACAGCAGAATACAGAAGATGATATTGGAGTGCAGAAGACATTCTTATTGTCGCCTGGCTTTGAGAGAAATTCAGCATTCCCTCTCCTTCACTCTCCTACTTTTGTCTGAGACCCTTATGGCCTGCATGTTATAGTTTGGCACTTGGCGATGCTTCAGCCAATGTGTGGGAAGACTGCACCCTTAGATGTGGGTCTAATGAAAACAGGACCATTTGTTACATTTTTGAGAAATGTACGTATTGTAAAATAGCAAGCAAGTGGCAGGAATGTTCTGGGTCTAGGTACGGGAGAGATTTTAGGGTTTCAAGCCCCTAATTTCAGGAATCTGGACTGACTCTGCTAAAAACTCTACACAAATGTAGAAACAGTTGTATTGTTTATCTCTATCAGGGTGAACCTTGCTTATTCATCCCAGTTCTAGCTAGGCTGGAAAGATTTATAGGCCTCAGGGCACATGTACTCTTAGAACAATTGGAAATGTTCTACATGTACCAAAATACAACAAAATTAGATATGCTTAAACAAACTGTACATTTTTCACATGACTCTGTATTGGATTCTGACCACCATTTGTATATCTTTTGTATCACAGAAACTTCCACAATATGCCAGTTATAAACATGGTGGAAAAATTCCAAGACATAGCCATGTTAGTCTGGATCAACATACAAAGAGATCTTGTAGTACATTTGAGACTGAGAGAAAGAAGCTGGTAGCATAAGCTATCATAGACAAATATGCATGGAGTGAAGTGCCTAGGAGCAAACCTTTATAGCTAGAAATTACTAGATTGCATGTATGAATAGTGACAGAAATGCTAAACTTGTGGGTATGGTGATTAGATGACAAGTTCAGTTTTAATGATGATCTTTGGAGGACAAAGGCAGGAGAAAGGATATTGCCTAAAACCAACATGGGTAAATATCCTTATGAATGGCAGAGGGAGTTATTGGAATGTAGTATGATGCTGGCTGGGAATCAGAAAGGAGATGTTACAATCTGGGCAGCCTTCATGAGGCTGAGGTGTTAACTAGTGTCATAATATGTGTAGTGTACCAGGAAACCACTGTCTCTTTCAACCCTGTCAATGGACTGGCATTTGTCAATATGTTCCAATTCTGCTATTTCTCTTTCAATTTTGCTTTGTAGATTGTTGTTCAAGAACTGCTATTCTGAGGTCCAAGATGAAATGTCCAGTTATGAACATGATACTTCCCTTTGTTGTCTACCCAAAATACAAATGTTTCCTCTCTCACTATGAAATGAAAACCATGCCGCAAATGTGTTACAGAATCATAGAAGTGGAAGAGACCACAAGGATCATTGAATCAAACCCTCTGTCATGCAGGGTGTTAACAACCACTATATTTAGGTATATTAAGGGCCTTTCCATACTATAATGTTATGGAATCCTAGGGTTTGCAGTTTAGGCAAGGACATTTAGAATTCTTAGCCAGAGAGCTCTTTGGCTTCAGTAAACTACAAACCAGAATTCCACAGGATATTGAAAGTGGAATAATAGCACTATAACAGTGTAGTGCAGAAAGGCCCTAAGACAGTAATCAGAAAAACAGCTTTGAAACCAAGAAGACAGAATAATTTTATAAACACTGAGGAATGCAGAGAGAAGAGAAACACTAGTGCATGACTTCCTGTGTCCCAACAAGAGCAACCCGAAATCAGCTTCACGGGAATTTGCTTGGTTGCTCTCCAGTCCTAACCCATCATAGCCAAGTCACTGCACCAAAGCAAAAGGAGGTTCCAGTTTATAAGGGTTTAGAGTAGCCACCCTCAACCTAGAACTCTCCAGATGTGTGAGGCAGGGTTTTAAAACACTAGCTAGCAAAAGAGTTCTCCTATTTCAGGGTGGGGTGGCATTAACATCCATGTTCTCCTTAAAGGCATAGTGCATGGTCAATTCACTCTTTGTAACTAGAACACAGGGTCTGTCCCTTTACTTACAATGCTATATCCTTTGTCCCTTGCCCAGTATATCCCAGTTTATCTTCAGTAAAGTTTTGCATATTCAGACCACGTCTCACACCTCCTCCAATGGCACCTGTCTAACTTAGCGGTACAATGGTTTTCCTTTCAGTAAATAGTCATATATGTTGCTTGTATGCATACCCTGCATCTCTCCACATCTATGGTGACCCTGGCCATTTCCACACTAGCCTGTTATAGTGCTATTATTCCACTTTCAACATTCTAAGGAATCCTGGGGTTTGCAGTTTAGGGAGGGGCCTGAGGCCTGTAAATGAGAAATCTCCAAGAGACCTTGTTTTTAACAAACCTGTGACGGAATCAATCCACCTGCTATACAGCATTTCTCTTTTTCAACAGCCTTCAACTTTACCAAGTATTATTGCCTTTTCCAATGAGTCACATTGTCTCATGATATGCTCAAAGTATGATAGCTTCATTTTAGTCATTTGGCTTCTAGTGAGCATTCAGGCTTGATTTCTTCTCAGAACCCTTTATTTAACTTTTTATAGGCCATTTAGAGATTTTCTTAAGCACCACATTTCAAATGTGTTTTTTTTAAATGTCAGCTTTCTTCCCTATCCAGATTGTGAATCCAAATATAAAAATCAGAAATATTATGGAATGGTTGTTCTTGAATGATACATCTTTACACTTGAGGATCTTATTGAGTTCTTGTCTAGCTGTCCTTCCAAGCCTTAATCTTCTTCTGATTTCTTGACTACAGTCTCTGTTTTGATTAATGGCTGATCCAAGGTATAGAAACTCTTTAACAATTTTAACATCTTCATCATCACTTTAGATATGGGATATTGAAAATGAAATCCAGATCAGATTGGAAGTATCAAGAATATGTCAGCAGAAATAACAATGAAAATTAATTGTTTTATTTGTGAATTTTTAATAAAATGTTTATAAAAAAAGTTATATAAATTTCTCTGATCATTATTTTTGTTTTCATAATAACTCAGCAGTAACCTTGCTTTTCCATTTTCTTCCTTAACTTTCATCAGCAATCCTTTCAAAACTTTGTTATTTTCTGCTAGTGAAGGGGTTAAATCCAATGCCACTTGAATAGGAAAAATAAGCGAATTGAATTGTGCCTCTGAGTAAATTGCAGATGTCTGTCTTATCTCAAATTTTATAGAATGGCCTTGCAACAAAAGGTCTGGGAATTCACAGGGAGGCACTATACTCCCTACCATTATTTTGTATCATCTTCTAAACTAACTCTTTGTTCTCTTCTGTACACGTGTATGCCAGTCAATGATGTAATGGAAAGTTAACCAAAGATCTTTTTCTCCAGTGATGGGCGGGCTAAGTAAATGATTATTGCTGACATAGAAGGCAAAAGGTATATAGTGATGCTACCTCAATTAATCGACACAACAGTTCTGGGATAACTGTTGCCCTTGCGCAAGGTATTGTTAACAATAAACATGGCTTTTTGATTTTTCCCTGAAACCTGGTCGTCTCCACTTTTCTGGCTACAACATTTCTGGTGCATTGGCCGGGAAACGGGGAAGGGAGCTATTCTGCCCCCCTTGACGGACGTTTGGACGGCGGGGTCCAGCCCCCCTTGACAAAACCCAGGGCGCCCTCAACCTTTTGTCGAAGAGGTTTGGTTAGGGGAGCGGTGGCATCCCTGGCGACAGCGTTCCAGTCAACGGACCTGGTGTTACAGCTGGAAACCAAGCCTCCCATGGCCCTCTGGTGAGTAAGCCCTCATGTTTGGGAAGGGGAAGGGGGAACTGATCACTCCCCGAGTTCGGCCGAGTACCTCTCAACGGTGGAGGGAACCCCGAAAACTCTTGGTATGGCGGAATAATAAATGAGACGTTCAGTTGTGGTTTAATGGGCCAGATGGGAGGTTGTTTGTCTGAATGAAAGATGTGTGTGTGAAATGCTTGCAGCATTGCAGTTCTTGCATCATGCCGTGATCGTCCGGATGGCCAAGTCAGTGCTGGAGTGACTGGAGTAAAAACCCCTTTGTGTGGGCGCAGGGGCCCCCCCCCTTTACCCGTGCGTCAATCCCATTCCTATTGTGTCTTGTCGGAACTTGGGAGGAAATGGGAGGGGAGAAAGTCGGCAAACTCCCTTAAGAGTGTATGATAAAGAATTTCGAAAAGAATTTAAAGGAGGATTCAGTGGAAACTTACTATTGCCGTTGTAGTGTAAAGAGAAAAAAATGGTTTGTTTCCTCTCTCAGTGTTTGAAGCCATTTCCTGAAGCCCCTCCTTCTTGGGCTCTCTGTTGTTTTAAGCCAGAGAAGTTAACTCAGCCAGAGGCTGGGAAATGGTAAAAATAAAAGTCAGTGCAAAAACCTCAGGTGTTAATGAGAATAGTGAGGAAGCAATGCAGAGTCTCATTGTTTTCTCTTAGGTGTAAAGAAGAACCTGATTTTGCAATTCAGGCAGGGGGAAAATGTTACAATTAACTGAAAAGGGATCCCTTTGTTCCATGTTAAAAGGAAATAGGGATTTTCAGGACCAAGCTGACCCCCTTGATGGAGATTTAATGGGCCGGCAATTAACATTCAAAAGGGTTTAGAAGGGATGTATTTTAAGCAGTTTTTTTGCCTGGTTGGTAATAGCGAGACACTGATTTTGGGCTAGATATTTATTTAGCCAAGAGGTTTTGGAATAGCAGAAATAAAGTCAGAGAGTTAATGAAAAAAATAATAAGCCTTTAAGGTGTTGCATGGAGACATGCCAGGAGTTGGAAAAGATTCTCCTCTAGTATTTTTGCAACACTTTTACAGCAAGATAACACAAGGGGCAGAGCTTAGCGCAAGTCTATTGTTTAAAAAAAAAAGCTGCATTTGAAAAGGGAAAGAAAGAAGAGGAAAAGAAAAAAAAAAGAGGAACTCTGCGCCCACCAGGAATTCCCCCTCACCCCTCCCTGTTGAAAGAAAGAAAGGAAAAAAAGAGAAAAGCAAACCTGACAGCCTGGAGCTTTGTAACACAGGGGGACAGGCAGTTTCTCCCCTTTTAATGCTAGAAGCAAAGTCTGTTTCCTAGTAAAAATCTCTCATGTCTCAGAAAAGGGAGAACGAAAACTCCAGTGAATATTTAATGAGCTGTCAGCTCAACACAAACGACACAAGGGGAAAAGATATTACTGGGAAGCTCAATGAATCCCTTCATCAATCAACAGTCTGTGGAAACACAAGGGCCCCCCCCCGGTACTTCCCCCCCTTCGGAGATAAATATGCAGGTTCCCCAAGAATCAAGAAGATCAGCTGGTAGTTGATGCTCAGCATGGGGGGCTCCAGTGAGTTCAGAGTTATCAATATACACCCTTCACCATGTCAGACCTACTAAGTAATAGAACTTTGCTCCAGAATCATGGCCTCACATGTCTCTAACTGGTAGGATTGTCAATAGTTGCTTTTGACCTTGTACACTACTGAGAAGTGGAGGAGAATAAATCCAACATGAGGAATGGCGAGCCAGGCAGGAGGAAGAGGCAAGTGGAGAAAGAAGGCAGAGGCCTAGATTGGGAAAGTTCAGGAATGATGGACTTAAAAGCTGTAAACTCTATCTGACAATGAGTTTTTGGAGAAGCAGTTGACACAGGAATCTTGAACACTTTGGGAATTGTAGTACCTGAACAAGTTTCCCCCAAGAACCCTGGGAATTCCAATGCAAAAGAACAGAGAGGTAGAGCCCCCACAGAGGCCTTGAAGCTGCAGCTCTTTAGGAGACAACCACGCTCCACCCCCACCGGATCCTTTCTGCATGCCTGTTTGCCTGTCCTTCCCCTGAGGGGACAGATGGGGGGAGAATGGAAGCGGTGGATGCGCGGAGGCTGAGAGGATGCAGCCGACAATAAGTAGCAGGAACAGAGGAGTCAGTTTCAAAAGGGGGGGTTCACCCCCCCCCTTCCTAGTTCGCCTGATGTTTGGAATTTTAGAACCAGGCGGAAGAGGAAATAAAATGCAGCAGAGTCAAGTGGCTGACAGAAAAAGCTAGCAGGGCAGCCAAGAGTCCAGGAGCTGCAAGGGGCTGAAAAGGGCAAAGGGGAGTGGCTCAGCTGCCTACGGCCATACCACCCTGAACACGCCCAACTCGTCTGATCTCGGAAGCTAAGCAGGGTCAGGCCTGGTTAGTACTTGGATGGGGGGACCGCTTGTGAATACTGGGAGCTGTAAGTTTTTGTAAAAAAATCCAAAATGAGTAGAGGTTGGAAGATGAGAAGGTGGTAGGAAAACCCAGAAGAGGAAGAGGGTCTCTGGGAGTGTGCCAATGTGCCCAGTGTGGGCAGAAGAGGCATAGGTGAGAAAAAACTTTGGGCAGATGGTGAAGACAGTCAGAGAAAGATGTGGATATGTGGTGGATATGTGGAAGAAGACAGCAGGGACCAAGTGAGAGGTGATGTATGGTGAGAATCCTTTTGTGGAAGACGACAGCAGAACTCCATGAATAATGTCAGTGGTCAGCAGTTAAGAGGAAAAGTTTTGTTCCTCACCCCATAAACAGCACAGGGTAAAGACTCAGAGTTGTGCCATTCTGGTGAGAACCGTTGGCAGCAGAAATTGGAAATCGGGAAAGGGCCAGTAGAACTGCAAAGCAGCGCCCCTCACCAGTTCCCGATAAGGTGGAAACTGGAAAAGCTCCCTGGCGCAGTCCTAGCTAGATGGGGGAGGTGATGGAGCACCCCTACGAGCAAGCTGGGAGAAGAGGTGACGGCGCACCTCTGAGTTGGGAGGGGGAAAAATGAGGGACATTTCTGAGAGGCGATAGAACGCCTCTCCAGTTTGGAAGTGGAGTTGCAGTTGAGGGACTCTGGCTGAAGAAGGCAGAGCAGGAAAAAGATGCAAGCTGTGAGACAGCTAACAGGCCGACAACAGCCCTGAAAAAGCCCACACACCATACAGGCTCAAACAACAGACCTGCATTTGTCCACAAGATCATCAAAGATTAAACACTGTTCTAGGAATCACCCAGAGGAGTCACATTGTACCTGCAGACCTCGGAATTTAAGGAAACTGGAGAAGGTGAAACAAAATCCTGGAGACATAGGAGTTCAACGTGTATGGTCCAAATAACAGCCCTGGCTATGTTTTTGGACTGGATGCCAGCACAGGACAAGCGGCATGATACCACATTCATCTTCTGAGCCCATTTTATAGAAACCTTTCATTCTCATTCCGTGTGCAGCCCATAACAGAGAAACCAGGAGTGTTTTTGTTTTTCCCAAAGCCCCATTATGATGGGAAGGAAGATGCAATATATACTTCACAGAGTCATAAAGTTGTCACCTTTCAGTAAAAGCCCTTTTGGATGGATTAAGGGAACATAACTCTACAGGAAAGAGTTAGTGTGTTAGGGAAAGCTCTGAGTACGACAAGGGAGAAAATGTTAAAATAGGGGCTTCTTTCCCTACAAGCACAGGCACACCCTCTCAAACCAGGAGACATGGGTGAGGGATGGGGAACCTGGACATGGGTGAGGAGACCTATCAGGTAGTAGTGACAACCCCCACTGTGGTAAAGGTGGCCAAGATGCTAAACTCGGGACACATGCATGATCAGATCTTGAATATGGAAAACAATAGATTGAGACAGGTATAGGAGGGGCAGGAAGTTTGGTTTACCTATTTTATCACTAGGGATTGGAAGATATGTGTATATGGCAAACAGGTATCCCCAGGGAAATGTTTCAGTGTTAATTTCTTTTCAGTTATAGTATTGGTTTTATTGAGTTGTGTGACAAAAGGGGGGTTGGTCCTCCATAGTCAGTTCTGGAAAGCAACCAGTTTTTACAATGGCAAATAGGTATATGGTTCCCTCTCCTGGGATTATCACTTTTCACTCAGTGCATGAATTGATATAGTGTGGCTGGCCAAAATGAAAAGGATTCACAATAAAAGCAACAGGTACATGACAACACATGATCCCCATGGAGGGAATTGGTTTTCATGTAAGGCAGGTGCGTTGTTGGCTGTAGCCCAGCATGAAACTATCTCTTCAGTTGTGAGGGGGTACTCAGCATTTTGGTAAAATATAACCTGTTGTTATTATGTAAATGAGTTGAATGCAAAAGAAGGGGAAAATGCATTTTGAAGTACACAATATTAGAAGATCATTCTAATGGTCTGCAGGCATGTGGATAAAATTGAGTTCCCTAAGTAAGTATGGGAAAAGGCACAGTAAGCAAGAGTACTTTGTACTAACATAATGGCTTTCCTAAATCTGCCAGTCTTTACTCTGCATGTTAAAAGTGTTGTTTTTTAATCTGTAATGCTCAAGTCAATGGAAGAAGGAAGTTGATGTGTATGCCTAACTGGTGGTTGCAGAAAAGAGGGGTCAGAAGAATTCTGGGCTAGGTGATACATTTGACGTTCCGGAAGCCGCCAAAATGTACACCAGACCCAGCAACTCCTGAGGAGAGAAGATTGGGGCTAGATTTCTGCTGGGGTTACACCAGGAAGCTTTAAACCCCTCTACGCACAAATCAGACCCCCTCCGTTTTTGGGAACAGCGTGTAAGTGTAATGTGTGTTAATGAATTCTAATGCTGCTATGTATCACTTGTACTAAAGGAAGAAGGAAATAGTACATGCTTGAAATTGCAAAGTTTTGAATTTAGCATGAAGGGGGGAATGAAGGGGTTAAATCCAATGCCACTTGAATAGGAAAAATAAGCGAATTGAATTGTGCCTCTGAGTAAATTGCAGATGTCTGTCTTATCTCAAATTTTATAGAATGGCCTTGCAACAAAAGGTCTGGGAATTCACAGGGAGGCACTATACTCCCTACCATTATTTTGTATCATCTTCTAAACTAACTCTTTGTTCTCTTCTGTACACGTGAGTGCCAGTCAATGATGTAATGGAAAGTTAACCAAAGAGCTTTTTCTCCAGTGATGGGCGGGCTAAGTAAATGATTGATTGCTGACATAGAAGGCAAAAGGTATATAGTGATGCTACCTCAATTAATCGACACAACAGTTCTGGGATAACTGTTGCCCTTGCGCAAGGTATTGTTAACAATAAACATGGCTTTTTGATTTTTCCCCCGAAACCTGGTCGTCTCCACTTTTCTGGCTACAACACTAGTAATATAGTATCATCTGCATATCATAAACTATGGGCATTCCTTCCTCCAATTTTCACACCTTCTTTACGCAACTCTAATTACAGTTTCTGTATGATATAGTCATATACAAATTAACAGATATGATGATAAAATGCACCATTGCCTGACTCCCGTGCCAATTGAAAACCATGCTCTTTCTCCATCTTCTGTTCTGACAGTGTCCTCTAGTCTGGTATAGGTTCTGCATCAGGTGAATCAAATGTTGTGACGTCCCCGTTTCTTTTAGAATAACCTATAGTTTTTCATGATCCACATAGTTAAAGGCTTTGCTGCAGTCTATAAAGCACAGGTTGATTTTCTTCTAAAATTCTTTAGTGTACTCCGTTAGCCAACGTATATTTGTAATATGATTCTAATGCATATTCCCTTTTCCAGTCCAGCTTGGACATGTGGCATTTCTCATTCCACATATGGTAAAAATCTTTGTTATAAAATCGTGAGCATCACTTGGCTTTTGTGAGAGATTGGTGCAGGAGTCCAATGGTTTCTACAATCCCTGGTGTCCCCTTTCTGGGAAATGGAATGTATATTGAGCATTTCCAGTATGTTGGCCATTGTTTTGTCTTCCAAATTTGTTAGAATTTGGATGGATTATCTCTACAGCTTGTAACAGCTCGAATGGTGCTTTACTTGTCCCAAACACTCTGAAAGAATTTCCACTTTGCTTTCTAAAATGATGGGTTCTTCTAAAAGTTCTGTATTGAAGCAATTTGTCACTCTTTCCTCTCTTTTGCACAGCTGTCCAGTATACTGCTTTCATTGTTTTTAGTTTGTCCTGATTACATAATGTGTTTCCCTGTTGATTATTCTGTATCTCTATTCTCGGTATAAATTTCCTTTTGATTTCTTGGGTCTTGTAGAAGAGGTCTTTTGCTCAGCGTTTTATGTTGCCTTCTTATGTTTCTTTGTACTATTATAATAGTGCTCTTTGTCCCTATATACAAGTCAGTAAACAGTTTCATTAAGGATTCTGACCCTAATTTGGTCATCATTTATTTTTGTTTCTTGTCTGTCATTAACCATTTGAAGAGTTCCATCATTCACCCAATGAGGTTTTTTTCTTTTCTGGCTACAGACAGAGTCCCTTTGCATTCTCCTCTAATAATATCCCTGGTTTTGGTCCACAGTTCTTCTGGTTCATGGTCAATTAGTTTTAGTAGTACAGACCTGTGTTCATTCTATGGTCTTTAAATTCTGTAGGAATATTCATCAGTTTGTATTTGGCACTATCGATTTAATATTCTTTTTTAATATTTGCTGTTAGCAGTTCATAGTCCAAGCCACAATCCTCTCTGGTTATTACTACAGACAGAATGCTTCCAATTGTATGGTCTATTTTTCTACATAGGTCATTCAGAAAGCTAAGCAGGGTCAGCCCAGGTTAGTACTTGGGAGGTTGCCAACAAACACCAGGTGCAGAAGGCTGTGTTTCAGAGGAGGGAACTGTCAAAACCACTTCTGAGTATTCCTTGTCTAAGAGAACTCTATGACATTCATAGGGTTGCCATAAATCAATGTGAGACTTGAAGGCAGATACACACACCCCAGGGATATCTGTGTATACAATTGTCTATTCCAATGGGGCGTGCAGAGCCCTCACAAGAGGTTTGCAAAGCCCTGTTGCTGAACATTAACAGCAGCAACAGGTACATGGTAGCGGGGAGTGGGATGTGGATGCTGAAATTGCTTGTTTGCAAATGTGGGAGCAGTTTAGGGGTGCAGACATGCTTGCTGCCCTGTGCCTTTCCTTAGTGATGTGGCAGCTGGGAGTGTGGGCACCGAGGGACACAGCAGCAGGCATGTGTGCACAGCCAAACTGCTCCCTTGTTTGCAAATGAGGGAGCAGTTTGGACACAGACATGTGCCTGTTATTGTATCCCTTGGTGCTCAAACCCAAGGCAGCAGGCATGTGTGCGTGCTGAAACTATGATTCTGGAAACCAGGAGTTGAATCCTCATTCAGCTGTGGAAACTCACTTAAGCAAATCACATGCTTTCAGCCTCAGAGAAAGGTAAAGGTATCCTGCCAAGAAACTCCCCATGACAGGTTCAATTGAAGGCTGCCATAAGTAAGTTTTCTAAGGAGAGAGACACAGTGGCTAGAAAGAGCTTCCCTCTAGCAGTGGCACATTGTTGTGTGCCTTCAAGTCACTTTTGACTCATGACAACTCTATGGTGAACCTATCACAGAGTTTTCTTTGTTTGTTTTGGCAAGATTTGTTAGAGAGGTTTCCCTCTGTGTCCTTCTGAGGCTGAGAGAATATAACTTGCCCAAGGTCACCTAGCGTCTGAGAAGAGATTTGAATACTAGTCTTCAGAAGCCTTTAATTAATAAATAAATATTTCAATATTTAAATCTAAGCTTAAATATTTAAATCTTGAGTTAAATCTTGAGGGGTCCCTGGCAACAAATTATACATACAGGGGGTCCCCAGCAAAGAAAAGGTTAAGAACCACTGGTCTGTTCACTTACCTTAAAAATGTGTCTGCAGTGAACAAGCTACTGGCTTCGTGAAATTTGGTAAACAGTTCTCTTGCTTCACTTCTTGATACCAGGCCAAATTCTCCAAAAAAATCTGCTATTTTATACTTTTGACTTCCATTCCGTAGTAACTACCAACATGTCCTATTTAGATATGTGAATCAAATTTCTTCCTGGACATCTGCACAGATTTTTTTAAAAATTTCTTCTGCTTTTGCTTCAGTAATTGAAACACAAACTTGAATTATAGTGGTGAGTTTTCCATACAATCTTATATTATTTGGTCAGACTTTGCATTATATTTCCTGACTAGTTTTGCTACATCTCTCTTATCAATGCAACCCTGTGTTACCCTGTTTACTGGGGGTCCCAGGAGGGACACCTAAATAACCAAACAATAAAACACAATTTTGGGGAAAATTAGCTGGAGCACTCACTTAAGCTAGCGAGAGGCAGGGTAACTTAGCAGGATCTTGCAACCCAGCATCTACGGGGTCAGGTCAGTCAAGCAGCCAGACAGGTTTGCAGTAATCAAAATGATGTTTTATTGAATACAAACAAATATTAAAGACACCACAGTCACACAGCTAACTAAGAAATTAGAAATTGAATTAAGGATAGAGACTTCCAGGGAAAATGAGTGATATGACACCTGTCTCGTCGTCCTGGACCTCGAGAGAGAAGCCAGGGATGCAGAGAAGAAACTCAGCTCGATTAGCTGAGGGGAGCTCGCCAAGCTACGCAGCTGTTATCACCATGAACTGGCCTGGCCTTTGGTGACCTTTAGATATCATTTTGATATCATAATTCGGCCCTGCTCTGCCACCAGCCAAGTGTTTGTGAGGCCACCGAACAAGCGTGAAGCTATGCATGGCTATATTTGTTATACCAAGGCAAGCCAGATACTGCCAGATCTGCTTTAGGGGGCCTCCCGAAACAAACACCTTCATTACGGATGCGTACTAAAACAAAGAGACCTCTGCCCTGAGAGGGCACCCTGGCCAGCTAAGTGCTTAACTGCCGAGCTAGCCGCATCTACATACTGGCCATACTATTGTCAATTCAGTCCATAACTCAATCATGTAAATTCTGACCTTTCAGAGACATTGTCTCCAGTCCGAAACTCATTGTTTTCGCCCAAGACCAGACTAGCGCACGGTCATTCCTTCCCCTATAAAAATCCCCAGTTCTGAGAGCTCTTCGGATCTCTTGTTGGAACGCCCGGACTGCTCTCCCGCCTTGCTGCCTCTTCGTTCTGCGAGCTCCCCTCGGCCGCCGCGCCAAGCCCTCCTGCCCTCCATTGGATCCTTCAGGACTGCGAGATTGGTGACGTATCACCTATTCCCCCAAAACTCTATTTCCTCTTTCTAGTTAGCGAGTGTGTTTGTGTGTTTCTTAATAATTGCTTAATAAATCTCATTGCTAGTTTGAACTATTTTGCCTGCTCACTGACCCGACACTGTATACATAGGGTAAAAGATTCCCGCTAAGTTACCCTGCCTCTCGTTAGCCAAGAGACTGCTCCTGCTAATTTCCCCATCTTGCTTGTTGTTGTTTGGTTATTCGGGTGCCCCTCCCGGGACACCCAAGTCACAGGGTAACACAGCAGCAAGACAGGATGAAACTCAGGAGCAATCCGAGGAAGGTCTTGGAATCACGGGTTTTTATAGGGCGAATTGGGACTGCAGGCCATGCCTTACTCTGGGAGAACAATAAGTTTTGGGTGCAAGACAATGTCTCCGAAAAGTCAAAATTTAGCATGATCGAGTTAAGTCTGAATTGACAAAGAGGTAGACAGTATGCAAATGCTCAGTGCTTGGCAGTTGAGTATTCAGCTTGCCAAGTTACCTGCTCAGGGCAGGGAGTCCTTTGTAAACAGTGTGCATACAAAATGAGGGTGTTTGCAGAGAGGTCTCCTAAAGCGGTGATCTGGCTATTTCTGGCCTGACTGTATTGTTTTGGGATATTGCAGCGTTTGATGGCCGAGCCTGGTTCTGTGCTTGTCCAGGGGCCTCACAAACACGTGGAGAGGGATGGTGGAAGAGAGCCAAATTATTGATATCAAAATGATATCTTTATGCTATCTCCAAGGAGGCCTAACCTGCAGTAACACCTGTTTCTTTTGGAGAGTGTCATTTCCAGAAAGAAACAGTATGTAATTATGACGGAAAATGTTCCATTCTCATCCACTTTAGTTTGATCATACCAGGTATTGCAATGTTAAAACATTACGTTTCTTGTTTCGCAGTTTCTAGCTCCCTTGATTCATATTCCCTCGTTCCATATTCCTGTTCTATGCCTTGCACAGATTTGTACTTTCTTTTCACATCTGACCATATCAGCAACTCAGTACCCTCGCAGCTTCCAGATGCCCACGCATATACATTTGTCTAAATCAGGGGTGGACTTCTAGATGTTGTTTGACTGCCAATTCCATCAAGTCTAACCAACATATAATAGTTTTATATATCTACTATATACAAGTCAATGTTTGTCTGCCCGTTTGTCTGTTTGTCTGTGTCAGGCAGGCGAAGACCTCAGACGATTGGCTGAGTGAGGCGAGAAGACCTCAAATGATTGGCTGGCTGTGAAGATTCTATTAAATTCCGAGGTTGGCTGTTCAGGGAGGGGCCTTTAGAATTCTATGGAGACGAAGCCTACCATCAGTAAGGATGCCAGAAAACTTTTGGGAAGCATATGTGAGAAAAATTAAAGTGACATACACAACATAGTTACAAGGTCTTCTTGCCTCACACAGTAAATTGTATGAGTTCTACATGTGAGGAATCTTAAAGTTGAAATTCAAAACAAAAAATAATTCCAGAAAAACGTAAAGCCATTGCACAAATTCAACAGAGAGCAATAAATAAAAAAATAAAAAAATAATTTAAAAAAGCCAGTACATCAACATTGCCAGACAACGCAGATTGGACTGGCAAATATAGGGAATAAGTTACAGGTACTGGAATAGGCCAGTTGCTATGGAAACGAGGCCTAGCAGTAAGGAGGAAAATAGTGTATTCCCTCAGGAACCCAAATAGTGTATGTAAATAACTCTGAATACAGATTGGATTGGAGAACATGGGGAAAAATTACAGAAACCAGAGAAGACAGTTTGGTGAGTTCTTAAGAGGAAAATAAAATCCCAGAAAACTTACAGGTACTGGACAACACAGTTCAGGGAATTAGAGACACAGGATATCAAATCTGTGTATTTCAACTGCATCCAACTCTTAAAGGTAATTCCTAAAATATTTCTAGCGTTACCTATGAGAAAATAAAATTCCAGGCAATGCCAGGTAAATACACTAGTGTATATGCATAGATAGATAGATAGATAGATAGATAGATAGATAGATATAGATATACAATCATTCCTCCACATTCGCTAGGATTAGGGCACAGGACTCCTGTGAAAGTGGAAAAACCGTGAATAACTCTAGCCCCTCCCAAACCATATTTAACAGGTAAAAAAGTATGATCTCCACCTTCAACCCACCATGAATTTCTTTGAGGCATCAGGGTCGCTTCACAAGGCAGAAGCGGGTGGCTGGTAGAGCTTATGGCCACGTCCACTGCTGCCCCACACCACTTTTACTAGGGACTTATAAGCCTCCTTTGCTGCTTCTCAGACTCAAGGGGCTTGCAGTCCCTATTAAAAATGGCATAGGGAGCCAGCAGAGGTGACAGCAAACAACCCGTGAATAATCAAGTCCGCAAAAGCGAAACTCGCAAATGTGGAGGGCTGACTGTATATAATGGGAGTTGCAATCCAATTTACATTGACTGCCAATCCCATCAGGCCTAGCCAACATATAATGGTTATATGTACAACTAGTGGTAAGGAACAATGGGAGTTGCAATCCAATTTACATCCGGAGGACCACACCCTTCCCTTTTCTAGTCCGAAAATTCTCTTCCACCGCAACAACACTCCTCCTCCCCCGCCCTCTAGTAGGAAGGCGAAGGGGAGAGTGATTGCGAACGTGGCTCCATGCAGATAAATAGAAAAGAAGAGCAGCGTATCATGCGAGCCGAGTGAAAGACTTCCGAGTTTTCAGGGGGAAACCATGTTTAAATCCTGGACGGAGTGGAGAAGAGCAGAACCGGAAGAGCGAGCTGCTGATAGAAATCTGTGGAGGGATTCAGACATTAATCCTAGCCATGGCTCAGCGTCAGGGTTTCCGCCGCCGCACAAACGGCAGCCTTAAAGCGAGGTCGTGCTCTTTACAATCTTTTAAAAAGCAATTAAAGGCGCCGCTCAGGCTGTTTCTAGCCTTTCCGCACTACGCTGTTATAGCGCTATTATTCCACTTTCTTTGGAATTGTCGGATTTGTAGTTTCCCGAGGGCAAAGAGCTCTCTGGCTGAGAATTCTCAGTGCTCCTCCGTAAACCCCAAACCCCAGGATTCCATAGGAGATTGAAAGTGGAATAATAGCACTATGACAGTATAGTGCGGAAATGGCCCCCTGACGGATGTACACGGTCGTGGACATTATAAATATAGTAGTGATTTAAATATATGGGGGGATGAGGCTGGTTAGCTATTTGCCCTCCCCATATGAAACGCTGTTTGGGTTGTTGCAAAAACTAATCGTCTTAAAAGGCCGCTTCAGCAGCGCCCTTCCACCTCACGGGCGAGTGTGGTGGTCCATTAAAGGCTGCAACCAATTTTTTATTTCTGTATTCCGTGTGGTGGTTGGGACACGACGCTTCAACAACCAACCCCAGCCAGAACCACGCCTGCCTATTCGTTTTCTATAAAGCAAGTCTATGGCTCTCTGCAGCAAAGGGGGTGTGGCTTCCTTAAAGAGGCTGTGCTCGGAAGGACGGAGAGAGAGAAAAATGACGCGCCGTCCGACGCATGCGTGTCACTGAGGGGGGCTCTCCGCTCTCTCGTAGGTCATCTGAGTACGATGTCTAAGGAGTGAGTGACGGAGGGGCCTTAAAGGGGGTGGGGGCGCGGCCGCGCCTGTGGCGCGCGAGGACCTTGCGGGAATGAGCTTTTGAGGGTGTCCTGGGCAGTCCCTCTCTCAGAGGCGGGGCGGGGTAGAGAGGCGAGGGTTTATGGGGCTGAGAGCGAGAAAGGGCGGGGAAGCGGGGAAGGAGTTCTGTGGAAGACTGTGCTGGGGGAGACCCCGACGCGCGGGGGTTAGGGATACGCGGAGTCAGTGGTGTTCCGGGGCTGTCAGGCACAGCCCTCCGTGGCAGAAGAGGCGGGCGGCAGGGAGGCTTTTGGCGGAGTTGCTCCTGGGCGGTCAGTGGGGGCAGTTTCCGCGTGTCTCTCCCCGCCCCCTCCCCCATTTCTCATGCCTGTGCGGTACATTTAAAGTGCGCAGTGGCTAGCTGAAAATAATTCGCCTCGCTTTCAGACCAACAACAGAAACACACACGGAAATGGTGGCCGTTTCCGCACTAGCCTGTTATAGCGCTATTACTCCTCTTTCAACTTCCCAGGGAATCCTCGGGTTTGCAGTTTAAGGAGGGGCCTTTTCCGCACTAGCCTGTTACAGCGCTATTATTCCACTTTCAACATCCCAGGGAATCCTGAGGTTTGCAGTTTAGGGAGGGGCCTCAAAGGCAAACCCCAGGATTCCCTAGGATGTTGAAAGTGGAATAATAGCGCTATAACAGGCTAGTGCGGAAATGGCTGGGGTGTGTGTGCATGTGAGCCTTCCTTTAAGGCTCCTGCTTGACAACATCTCTTGTCTGGGAGGCAGAGGATCGTCTGAAGGAGAGGTTTACAATGAGATGTCAGATAGATGGGGGGTACCCTCTATGATAGTTGTGCGGTGGGAACATTGACTGAGGCAGACCCTACCGTTGGTAACCTGAATGCAGCCTTTCATGGTCCTTATGGAAAATATATAAAAACACTGAAGTGTTTTCAGGGGGGAGGGTTGCACCTCTCCTGTTGAATGAAGAAAGAGTAAAAGAATATCTTATATTTCCATGGTTCTTCCAGAAAAGAAGATAGAGTGAGGCCATTTCTGCACTACACTGTTACAGTGCTATTATTCCACTTTCAACACCCTGTGGAATTCTGGCATTTGTAGTTTACTGAGGCCAAAGAACTCCCTGGCTGAGAATTTTAAATGCCCCTCCCTAAACTGCAAACAGCAGGATTCCATGCGATGTTGAAAGTGGAATAATAGCACTATAATAGTGTAGTTCATAAATGGCTTAAGAATGTGAGAGAGTTCCCTTTCTTGATGCTTCATTTGATCTGAATGTCATGATTATAGTCATTTTTGCCTATGGTCCAGCCACGCTGTGTGGCATTCTTGTCCTTTGGAGGCATGGAGTTATTGCCTCCTTGATTTGTTCTACTGTAGGGAAATGAATAATCACATTATCACCTTAAATTCATTGTTAATCACATGCACCCATTATGTATAAACTCTCAAGGTGAAGCCTAATTCTGATTGCACCGTATAATCCCCATGTACTTCAAATATGGTTTTGCTGTTTCAATGGCATTCATGATTATGATGGGGGATTAATGGTTTACTTAGTGTAAGATAAGTCTTTCTCAACTTCATTATACTAGTAAAAACTGGTAGTAAAATGCCACAACTGGAGAATGCAAGTTTTGTTAAAAAAGAAAAAACGATTTAATAAGAGACTTAAAAATGGAAACAATGCCTGATAAAAATGAAAAATAAAGGAGGTGCTGAACAAAATATGTAATGCTCAAAGCTTTCAGTATATATTTTTCCCCTTTTCCCATGGTTAGCAACTTCACAGCACAAGCAGATAGGCTAATTTTCATAACTGGTACAGGTCACAAAATGTCTGATTATTTTTTTCTTGAGTTGAGTTCACACATCCTGGTTAGTGTCCTTGTACCATTGTTTGCACAGCTCTTCTTTGTCTTCTGTCTCCTCAGGAAAGTAGAAGTTCCAGCCCCACCAACATCAAAATGTATCCATTATTGGAAAAGAAAAGTCAAGTCAGAATACATGCGCCTTAGGCAGCTCAAGAGACTTCAAGCAAACATGGGTGCCAAGGTAAAAATATAGCTGACCATGGGTAGAAATAGGGGTTGGTAGATGGGTTCTGAGTGAGTGAAACCTATAAACTTGTAGTTGGCTTTCTTTTCTTCTGGGGGACAGGAAGCTTAATAAACTTCGGGAAATCTCAAGATTTCTTCCTCTCTCACTTTCGTACCTAGGTGTCAGTGATTCAAATAACACCTGAGATATATCTGCTAGAACAAAGCCAGCCGAAGACATTTTCCATCCTGAGGCAAAGAAGATAGAGATGTGCCCATTATACTACAGAAGCCTATTGCACTGGCAGTTGACTCTTATTTCAGTGTTAGGGATGGGACAGTAATGTCAGCCCCATCTGAGGGCAGGAAGCTAGATGAGAAGACACGGGTCAGAAAGGACAGCTCTATTTTCCAACAGAGAGGAATAACCAGGGGGCTCCTTGTGCTTCTTCCATACCGTCTATCACCTGCTGCCTGAGACCACTGTCTCATTCTAGTGGAATCAGCCTTGGCCAGCAGGGTGTTGTCATTACAATAAAAGCAACAAACAGTCTTTTGACTTCTTAAAGATTGGTTTATTGTAGCATAAAGTTTTATGATCCAAGTAGCTTTAGCTCACAACTCTTTATGCCATAAATTCTTGGCATTTGGTATATTACAAGATTCCTAGTTCATTCTACAAAGATAGGTTTAAATAATACACAAGCAAAACAGCTACAGAGAAGGTGACTGTTGAAAAACAGAACATAATACTCCTATCTCATATAAAACCAAACTAAATCTCAGTTACTGAGGGCGGATGCAGTGAGATCTCTTGGTTGTCTTGCCCAGCACATATGACAACTTCTGATGAAAAGGCAGGCAGTTGGCGTTGTAGACTTTCTTGATATAAGAGGGATGGATCTCAGCTGAACTGGCACAAGAGTACTGTAGATTTCATCTTTGAAAATCTGACTCTGTGAATGCAGAAGATTATTAATATTTCTTTCACAGACTTGGGAATAACTTCTATTTGCTGAATTTATAGAACATATTTTGAGATGAAAAAGAAGCTTAAGCTTCTTAGAATTGTGAGATTGGTGGTCCAAACTTTTTCTCTTTTCCTTTTTTTCCCTTCCCAGGCTTTGTTTGTATCTAACTATGCAAAGGTTCAAGAAAAGCTAAACATCTTGAATGATGATTGGAAGAAGCTTAGAGTTCAGCCTATTCAGTCAATGAAGCTAGTTGGTGGGCACCCTTTTCTCAAACAGGTATGCGAAGAGGAAGACCTATTGGCCTCTGTGTATACATCCATTTTCTAGTGCCATATTGTGCTATAGGATACTCTACATTCCTTTCCTAGAATTTGTGTCCACATCAAAGAATAGATATCCCTCATCTTCCACACTGTATAATCTCCCAGTCTTCCATGCAACACATTGCTGTATTGCAGTGTGTACTACTTTCAGAAGGGCTGTGGAAACTTGATTAGTATATTTTATCTGATACAGAAAATACTGGCCCACTGAGATTCTCAGTCTTTTTAAAAAAGTTACTAGACTCTACAAACACAGAGAAGAATTCAGAAGTGGCTGTGGATATTTTATTTATATATGTGTGTGTGTGTGTGTGTGTGTGTGTGTGTATTTTACATCTCTCCTGCCCCCAACTGGACTTTGAGATGGCTTACAAAATCTGGCTTCTATGAATGACAGCTGATGAGATAGATAAAAACACGCAGATCTTCTGGTGAGTCTTAAAAGTCATGAAGCTTTTAGCAGCCTGGCAAGCAGCAACAGCATAAATTAACAGAAGGACTTCCCTATATAGAGCCAGAGCTTTCATCTCTTACCATGTGCTCTTCATTTGCACTGCAACTTCCTCTGTTCATAGTAGTCCCATTGTGTATATAAATTGCTGTTTCCTGTAGTATTCTTTAGTCCCTCTGTTCTCATTAAAGCAGAGTGGGAGAAAGTGTGGCCTATGGACTATATGCAGACTGCAAGGTCATTTTGTGGATTCCAAGCCCACTGATGGCTTCCTGCATCAAAAATGTGGAGGGGGAGGGAACTGAATCGTCTTTTCCCAAGAGTGACAGTTTTTGCATTTAAGAGTTTACAGCGCCTCTCATCAATTTAGAAAATTAAAAGTATGTCTGGACACATCTGTTTTTGTTTTGTTTTTGTTTTTGTAATTTTGCTCATTTCTGTTATTTTGGGCCTCATGTAATCCATAGCAGATGCTGGGAGTGAGCTTTAAACCTCCCGGCCCCCCAGAATAGTTCACTTCTGCACCAGAAACTTAAGGAATGAGAGGAATACTGCCTAGTTTATGGATTAGGATAGGATCATAGCTCAGAGCAATATTCAGACCTGGACCCCTTCAGGTAATACAGATTAGCAGCTTTGACCATGTTAAAGGTGCCTTGCTTTGGCTCCTGATTACAGCCAGCTCTTATAACCACTTTGATTAGGGATGGAAGTTTGAAAGATTGACTTGAATCCTTTTTATAGTAGTCTGAACACATTCGAAGATGTAAAGCAGATGGATCTCATGTCCAAAGAATTCTAAAATCTGCATATCTCTAACAAGAAGGCCTCCGTACTTCACATGGTAGAAGATCTTGGGGCAAAGCCTCTCACAGTAGCTATAGTATGTTGGTAAATTTGTGTTTATGATTATTGCTATGATATCCTGATCCCAAGCTGCTCAGGGCTTGAAAGGTAAGAACCAATGTTTTCATTGTAATTGTAAAGCTGTATATTTGGGCTGCTTCACAGCGTAGCTAGTTGGCTACCATTTGCTTCTCTGTCATCTCAAATTGAGCAGCTGATGGAATTTTGATATAATATCATTTTGTAAACTGATTTCTGCTGGCAATGTGGCAGTTCATGATGCCTGCCTGAAGAAATGGTCGCTGTGCGTGACAACTGACACACATCACTTTTGTCCCCTTTGGAATCTGTAACAGAAGTGGTTGCAATATTTAGCAGAAACAGTCCTGTTTTGGAAGGCCAGTGTGTGTATCCATCCTTTCTTACAAATTTTTCTCCCCCTGCCCCAGTGCACAGTTGAGAGCATTTTCCCCAATTGGAGCACACAGACCTTGTTCATGAGGACACTGAACACCGTAGCCCTGGTGCCTATCATGTACTCCTGGTCCCCACTCCAGCAGAATTTCATGGTAAGTGACCAACTGCTGCCACAATTAACAGCTTGAATATTAACTTTTTCCTTTGAATCAGGATCTCAAGGTTTTGTGTCTAGCTGGGTATGGTGCAGAGGAGTTTGCATTGTGTATTGTTCAACCTTTTTTATTTACCAGTTCTTTTGATTCTTTTTCCTTATAGTTTATCTGCTACCTCTGCTTCTGAATATGAAATAGTATACCTCTCCCCCAGTTCATGTGTCTGATTACGCTATATATCTGGGCTGCTTCACAGTGTAGCTAGTTGGCTAGCATTTGCTTCTCTGTCATCTCAAACTAACATGGCAACTGACTATGCTGGATGGGAGATCCTGAGGGTTCTTTCCCCCCTGAGTTGTGCTGAATGTGTACTGAAGGCCATGGGCTTACATGGCTTTAAAAGGCAGGTTTATATTTGAGAACAGAAGAGCCTGTTTGAACAGTTCAAGCTTGGGGATTGTGCAGCCCTCCAGGTGGTGGTGTATTGTGGCTCCCAGCAGCCCTAGGCAGCATAGCTAGTGATTAAGAATGCTGGGGCCTGCATCCCAACATCTGGAGGGTTATACAATTCACACCCCTGGATTAGACCTAGTGATCCCCAGCCCAGTATCCTGCTTTCTCATAGTGGCAACCACATAGCTCTAGAAGCCTGTCCAACCCTTGTCCCAGTTAGGATTCCAGGTGGCTTATGACATTTAAAAGAGACATATCCAAAAAATACTGAATGCAAACGTTAAAAAAATCATTAAATTATCCACAAAATTAAAAACAGTTAAAAAACGTAACTGTTAAAAATGACGAAGAGGACTGAGATAGTTAGCGCAGCACAATTCTGCAAGGCCCACTCCCCTTGAGCAGTTTTTAAAATTAAAAAGGTAAATAAGAAAGTCTTAACCTGCCTGTGGAAGGATAGCAAGGAGCGTACCAGCCTAACATCTCTTGAAAAGAAATTCCAGAGCCTGAAGCAGCCACTGAGAAGGCTCTTTCTCATACTCCTGCTACATGTACCTACAAGGGTAAGAGAGCAGAGAGATGGTCCTCCACAGAGGATCTCAAGACATGCAGGCTCACTTGGGGGAATGGTGTCCTTCAGAAAACTTGGACCTGAGCTTTACAGGTCATAACCAGCATGTTGAATTGTGGCCAGAAATAAAGCAGCAGTCAGTGAAGCTGTTCCAACAAGGTTGCTGTGTGCTCCAGTTAACTACCTGGTTTCAGCTCTTTGGACCAGCTGAAGATTCTGAACACTCTTCAAAGGCAGCCCCCTGGAAAGTGTGTTACAGTAATCCAAAGAGAATATAGATAGGACATGTGACAGATCTGACATCTCTAGGAATGAATGCAGCTGGCATTCAAGCTTACATCCTGGGAAACTAGCATTCAAAGGCATAGGAACCAGAAGTTGTGTTTCGCCACAATGGCTCATACCCACTGATACAAATCCTATATAGCAGTTGCAGCAGGAATAGAGATACACTAATACTGTGTTGGAAGAAGAAGGTGCCTCATGCAGTCCCTATAAAGTGTTCTTTGTCTCTTTATAGATTTGGAAATTATGCATCTTGTGGTAGTAGAGTGAGTTTGTCTTGTATATCTATCAGATGCCCCCTTAAGCTAGGTAATTGCAGATCAGAGATCTGCAGTAATAGCAATAGAGTGGAAGCTCTAGAAGATACCCTGCTTCAGTGGACCAGTAGGTCCTAAACTATAGCCTTGGCAGATTGGCTTGGCTTTTCCCTCATGAGAATTGGGAATACTGCAGAAACTATCCTTTACTGATAAGAACTATCTGCCCCATGGTTCCAGGCTAAACTAGAACCACCTTCTTCAACCTGGTGTCCTTTGGGTATGTTGGACTGTACCAGCAGTGCTGGGTGAGGATGAAGGATGTTGTAGTCCAATATATCTGGAGGAGAGGAAGACCAAGAAAAGTCCCTGTGGGTTTTTGTTAAGGCAGCCATGCTGTCTGCCATTTGCAGGCTCTCCTGGTGAGTGGACAAGAGACAACCACCTCCCTCCCTCAGGCTGTTTCTGCCCATTTTCAGGTCGAGGATGAAACTGTTCTGTGCAACATCCCTTATATGGGGGATGAAGTGAAAGAGGAAGATGAAACTTTCATCGAGGAGCTCATTAACAACTATGATGGCAAAGTCCACGGCGAGGAAGGTAATGTCTATGTGCACAGTTTTCTACAGAGATATCAAGGGCACAGAGATATATCTGTCTTTGAGAGAAGTGGGAGAGGAGATATGAAGGAGTCCCTGGATTTTTAGCACTTCATTTTGGGTTTGTCACTTATGGATGTTTTATGGATTTGAGTGTCATTTTGTCAGGGTGACTTGGCATGATACAAAAGCTGCTTTTCTTGCCAAGACATAAGGCAAGCTTCCACATTCATGCCTGTGCAACAAATGTTATCCCTCTTGCTGAAACTGATTTTTCAGTGAGATCATCCTACCAATTCAGCCAGTTTTTCCTTCCAGAGATGCTCTTGGGTCCTGTCCTGATCAGTGATGCTGATTTTTGTTCCCCATTGACCCCATTAAGTGGAGTCATCCTACCAATTCACCATTCAGCCAGTTCTTCCTTCCAGAAATGCTCTCAGGTTCTGTCCTGATCAGTGATGCTGTGTTCCTGGAGTTGGTAGAAGCACTGAATCAGTATTCTGAGGAAGAAGAGGAAGGACGTGATGCTGGTGAAGGCAAACAGGAAACTGGAAAGGATGAACTGCCCATCACACGCAAGAGGAAACGGCTTTCTGTAGAAAGTAAGTCTCTTTCCTGCCTGTTACAAAGCTGCTGTAACTTGTGACACTTTGTGCCTCCTTTGCTGTACTGCATATAAGATGCTATACGGTGCTAAGTTAGAGAAGCTGCACCACAAGTCCAGTATTGTAAACTTCAAGATTTGAGGAATCAAATCTTTTTCCACCGGAGATTGAAGAAAGCAGAGCTTGTTATACCAACTGGAGACTATTTCTGTTAAGGTGCACAGCTCTTCCATCTCCTCATCCCCCCATCTCTTTATTTTGTATGTGTGTGTGTAAATCTTAATTGACATATCTCAACAGGGAAGCAATTTGGTAATATTTTTTATCACTTGCAGTGATAGTGCTGTTGCTCTGAGAATGATAAGGCCGCTGCAGATGTTGAACATTTCCTGCAAGGGAAGGTCCTTTTATGTATATACAACACACACATAGGTCAAGGGTGGTAATCATACCCATATATTTTGCTGTAATTTTTTTCAGTCATTTCCCCAATGAACAGACTTTTGTGAATTTTTGGCATGCTGTATTTCAAACATTTTTGTGTGTGTACACTTTTGAATGTTTTTTTTTTCTTTTTGAGCAAATTGCATCACAGGCTTCAGAAAGTGTGGATTTCATAGTCAAAATGCATTTCAGTTTGTGTTTAGGTTTAGGAAATGCAAGTGTGATTAACTGCCCGTTGATGTGTGAACTGAGCAGATTTCTTACCGAACTCTAGTATAATACATAGGGCACTTGTAAATTCTAACAAGGGAGTGTATAGAGGGCACCTGTTTGGCCTTTCCTTTGTAGAAATCATTGAGAGATTCCTTTATATCAAAAGATGGTTTATTATCTGGTACTTATACAAGTATATCCTTTTAGCAGTTTGTTCCAAGTTGTCTACTGGACTAGAGGTTCCTGAACTTTGTTGATTCACAGCTGCCTTACTGTTTCAGTAATATTTTCAGGGCTCCTCTAAGCCAAAAGAAATGCTCAACCATTCTATTTACTAAGCAGTGAAGTCCAGATAGCTTAATAAATATTTAGGAATTGTTATTGGGGAAAACTGTTGATTTCCAAAAGATTTAATCATCCATCCCCACTTCTCAGACTGTAAGCTTGTTATTATGTGCTGTCAAGTCAACTTACGGTTACCCTGTGAATAAGAGACCTCAAAGAGATCTTGCTGTCAGTAGTTGAGTTCTGCAGACTCTGGATTGTGGCTTCTGTTGTTGAGTAACTCAATCTATAATGCGATCTTCTTCTTTTCCTCCTGCCTATTGATGATGGACATCACCTCTCTTTTTGGCCATCCTGGTAGCTCTATAACTCTCTCCAGCACAACACTTGGCACTACTCTTATCCTTAACAGACGCTACAGTCCATCATATCCTACTGATGAGCATACCTGTCTTTGTGTACACAGGTCTGTCCCAATTTCACTATTTTGAGATGCCTTTACATGTGCAAAGGCCCTTTGAGAAGAAGAGACTCCACTAAAACTTGAATGGGAGTGCCAAAAACTGATGTAAAGCTAGTCCACTTGATAAATGCTAAGACTTAAAGCAAAATCTTTTAGAGGGGGGTCCAAAGTGCTTCAAGTGGAAGGACAGGGAATGGACTTGGCAAGAAATACTGGGGACACAAAAATGAAAAAAGATAGAATCCAATAAGGTGTGACACACTTCTGGAACAGGAAGGAGGAATTTGACAGAGTTGGGGGGGGTGGTTAGGAATTGGAAGACCAAAATTTTGAAGAATTTTGCAAAACTTTATTTGGATGCCATGAAGGTCCAAAGGAATGCCAAGCATGGTGGAAATGCCCTGCATGGCCCCAGGGATGATTTTTGGTCATTTTGGAGAAATGAAATTAAAAAAAATTAAAAACTGACTACACAGGGGGCCCTGCAAATCACAAAAATGGTTCTAGGGGCCACATGTAACCACAGGTTGTGCTTTGCCCACCCATAACATAGATGGATTAAGATGGAAGACAGGATAGCTGAAGAGGAAGTGGACTTCCATTTCAATTTTTTTAGAGTTAACATGGATTAGGATTAACAATAACGTCCAGTGTTAGGGTTTTCAGTACACTGATCTGAGATGGTCTGAACTGTTGGGGTGGGGTTAACATGGGTTTGGCCCATTTTAGAGTTAATGCAGCTTGGGGTTAATATGCAGATACTAGTGTTTTCAGCGTACTGATTTGGGATGCTTCTTCATGGAGGAAGAGGAGGAGAGATAATTTTAGCTTGATTCTTAGCATTTTAACTTTATGAACCCCCCTGACCTTAATAAATCCTGTGGATCTCTGTGTTGCTCTTGTTCTCTTCCTCCTCCCCTTCCCTAATTCCCCTTGTACCTCTTCTAGGGAAGCATCTGTGGGCTGGAGAAGGAAGAGGAGAACAGGAATGACACAAAAACCTGGAGGCTTTATTGATGTCAATGGGACACAGAAAGTTAAAATGCTGTGAATCAAGCAACACCATCTGTCCTACCCTGTCTTTGTCCTTTCCAGACCAATCCATTCCAGGCAGAGGTCTCCCAGACCAGTGCACTGAAAACACTAATATCTACATGCTTAGCTCAATCTGCATTTTTATTGTTGTTGTTTTACTGACTTATATCCTGCCTTTCTCCCAGACCTGTGACTCAAGGCAGCTTAGAAATCCTAAGATCACTGCAATGAAATCCTCCCTCCTCCAGACTAGGTTGCACCACACAGAGGTCTCACAAATTGTTAACCCCAATCCATGTGTACTGAAAACCCTAATGCCTGGTTGTTCATCCTACCATTTGTGGAAATGGTAGGATGTCCAACATTTCTGCGTAAATGGACTAATGTGGAGAAGAAAGGAGGCAGGAAGACTAGAAAGTAGAGCTTAATCATCACTACTCCCAAGCCTCCTTTGCTGAGGGCGAGCATTCCCTTTCCCCTTTGAAATAAAATTTTTTAAAAAATTGCTGCCCCTTTACACAACCACTTCTCCCACTTCCCATGAGTGCAGGGCCTCTGGCCACTTCCCTTTAGCTGAAATGCAGAGTCCTGGTGCTGCTGGCACTGCAGCCATATTGGGCATGGGAGCAAGAGCAGCAGCTGCAACTACACCACCATGACACTTGTCTCGGGGTCCAGCTGCCACCAGAAAGTGAAAACATAAAATATCTTGGTAGTGTCTCTGTAAGTTTGCTGGGCTGTCTTGGGTTGGCAAGGAGCACAGTTTGGAGCCACTGCTCCAGAGCACTCCCACTAATTCTGGGAAGGAAATTAAATATTGTCATTCAGAAATTTCCACCACACTTTCCTCCTTATTTAATATAGGCAACAAGAAATGTTCCAAGAAGCACTTTCCAAATGACATGATCTTTACTGCACTTTCATCCATGTTCCCTGAGAATGGCTTTCCGGAGGATATGAAAGAGAGGTGAGGATGATTTAACACAAACCAAGTATCTTGTTGCTTTTCTAGTGTTAGCCCATAGAAGCTGAGATATAAATTCCGCAGATCTGCAGCCTGAATGTGGTAGCTGTATAGCTTAATAATGTGTGGGTTTTGGTCATTGCTTCCCACAGTACGTATACACAATGCAAACATTTGCAAACAGGTTTCCTCCTAATTGCTACAGGGAAATGTTGTTAGCTTGTATTGTGTTGTACTTGTGTTTTCCCTGCATCTGATCTTTGGCTTCTTTTATTGCTTCATCTTGGACAATACGCTCAGTAAGGAACTTCCTGCCACGCATCTGTTTTCTGCATGTTGCACAGGCAGTGATTGTGGCTCATAGCAGAAGGTTGGAACAGGTATCTTCTTGGACTCTGCCAATTCTGATTCTGTTATTTCACAATCTGGTCTTGTGATTAGGTTTGTGCAGATACCTAGAACTCCCATGGATAGTGTCCAGTTTCATTCCTGGGCAGTTCCTTTTCACTTGATGGATGGTACTTAATATACCCCGTGCTTCTAACCTGCGGCCTAGGGAACGCTGTCTCTCTCTGTATTTATAATATATGCATATGCACACACAAACATACATAAGTGTACATGTGCACACACAATGGAATGGCTTTAAAGTCAAGCATAGATACAAGATAAAAACTGCTCAATTATCTGGTTCTGAACAATATTCCCAGTGACTAGAGCAACTGTAAAAGCACACAGTGAGTTTTCTCTTCCTTCCCCAAAGATACAGAGAGCTGACAGAAGAATCTGATCCAAATGCACTCCCTCCTGAATGCACCCCAAACATCGATGGCCCATTTGCCAAGTCTGTTCAGCGTGAGCAGGCCCTGCACTCCTTCCACACTCTCTTTTGCAGACGTTGCTTCAAATATGACTGTTTCCTACATCGTAAGTTCCTGGCATGATCCCAACTTGTAAGGGGACGTTGAGCAACATTGTAATCAGTATCGGGGTGATCTGACTGTTTTTTTTGCATGGGAAATGTTCCTCAAAGATCTTACTAGATATTGTCTTATCAGGTAGCTGTTGTCTAGCAGCCTCCTGTTCCTCTTTAAATGCATGCTCACCAACTTAAGACCTGAGAAAGCTATAGAATTTTCCTCCCATTATCTGTTTGCCTGCTCACTTTACCTGCCATAGTCATTGAAGTTCAGCCCAGAGCAACTTAATCTAGGCAATTTACACCATGAGTAAAAAACAAAAAAACTCCACCAAGTTCATTTGTTATGTAGCAGCCACATAAAATTTTCAGTTACAAATTCCATTGGCGTTCACTACTAATGGTCACATCAAATAAGCAGCCTCTGTTTGGTTTATGAATAATAAAACATTGCAAGACCAGGTAGGAATGCAAGAAGTACACAAGCAGTTTTGTGAATTTTTTGGAAAGATTCATTTTTCCATTCTTCAAGTCTTCCCCATTTATTCCACCATGCCATGTTACTATTGTGCTAGATTGGAGATTGTTTACATCCGAATGTGGTTACCAAGTTCTCACCAAGTTGCAATAGTAGCAATACCTGTTACTGTAGCAGTGATTTTACCGGTGTTCTTAGAAAGATGGGAGGAAGGCTTATATTGAGGAACAGAAGTTATTTTGACAGTTTCCTGTTCTAACTAAGAAAACTTGGTTCCTGTCATTTAGCATTTCATGCTACCCCCAATGTTTACAAGCGGAAGAACAGAGAGACTAAGATTGAAATGGAACCCTGTGGACCAGACTGCTTTTTGTGGTTGGTAAGTTAGCAGAGAGTTATGTGGCCAGGGGGACAGTTACAGGAAGTTTGGAGTGGGAGCTATAATGTTCATAGTATTTAGAAGTATTCCAGAGGGATGGGTACCCCCCCTTAAGACTGTAAGAGTGAAAACAAGTAAGAAAAGAAGTCCTTTTAGCATGTTCAAGACTTATCAGATTTGTTGTGGTATCTTACTTTTGAAAAGACAAGTGATGGAGATCTGTAGATAAGTGTTACGTTAGTTCTAAGAAGCAGACAGCTGCGGACCCAGAAATGCCTTCTGTTGTTCCTCCATGTTTCTTCTTAGATTGGCTTAGTTTTCAGTCATTTGCCTGTCTGAGACCTCCTGTCTCTGTGTGTGCTTTTAACTGGACTTTGATTATAGGAGGGAGCCAAGGAATTTGCCATACTACACAACCCTCGATCAAAGTGCTCTGGACGACGTCGACGGAAACACACCACACTCAGTACTCCCTCCACCTCCTCCAGTGCTTCGGCTTCCACAAGCACTGAAGCAAAAGAAGGTGACAGTGACAGAGAGGCAGGCAATGACTGGGCTTCCAGTTCTTCTGGTATGTGAGACTTCCTTGACAGTTTGCCCCATTGCCTTGTCAGAAGTGAGAATGGCAAAGTTGCGGAAATCATACCTGTCAGTTTCAGCTTAGAAAATTCCTGTGCTTTTGTAGGTTGGCGAGCTAGCAGGCCCATAGAGAACCTAAGGCTGCTTTTTCAGCATGCTCATCCAGAGGTTCATTGTGGCAGAGCATAATCTCAAAATCTGTCTTCAGTGCCTTGGCTCAAGTCTGAAGTCAGTGTTCTTCTACATGTGCAGAGTGCTTTTTTTTACCATAGCCAACCCACACACTTTTAGAACAAGGAATAAAAGTTTTGGAAGCAGATAGTGTAACTTGGCAGATGCAGCCCCAGAGCATCACTGTGGGGGTCTCACTTTTTAGGAGCATGTTTTCGCAGTGTTTGCATTTGTTCTCTTGTTGTGCTAGAGGCAAACTCGCGTTGCCAGACCCCAACCAAGCCAAAGTTGAGCCCTGCCTCTTCACAGCCCTTTATGTCTGACATGCCACTGGAGCCTGTTGAATGGACGGGGGCTGAAGAGTCTCTTTTCCGTGTCTTCCATGGGACTTACTTCAACAACTTCTGCTCAATCGCTCGGCTTCTGGGAACCAAGACATGCAAACAGGTACCACTCTCTTGTGTTTGGGAGGACCAGCTCACCAGTGTTTGGCATTTCTTCAGTCTAGTATCTGTTTTCATGAGTTGCATTTCTCTTCTGGCAGGTCTTTCAGTTTGCGGTTAAAGAATCTTTGATAACAAAGCTGCCAGCTAATGAACTCTTGAATCCTTCCCAAAAAAAGAAGAGGAAGCACAGGTATGTGACTAAGGGGATCTACCCATTGGGAAGCATACAAAAAGTTACCTCATACAAGTAATATCTTTGTATTGTGGCACAGGGTGGGAATCTTTTGGCCATTCTCATGCTGTTGGACTAGAAGTCCCATCACTCTGACCATTGGCTGTGCTGGTTGTGGTAGATGAGTTTTGGAGTACACCATCATTTGAAAGGATACATATTCTTCTCTAGAATACAAAACTTGATTGTTCTTTATGAAAGTTAAGACTAGGAGTTATCCATGACTGCGCAAAGCAACGGTAGCCCTCCTTGTGGTCTTCCATTCTACTCTTCCACTCAGCTTAAAGTAAAGGATCAGCAGTTTGGCATGTAGTGGCTGCCCACTTGCGTCTCTTAATGTTGTTGAATGAAAATAAGGCACTCCTTCTGACCATGCTGTTCCCCTTCTCCCAATTTTTCATTTACTATCAGAAGGATCTGGCAAAGAGGCTAGGGAGTGAGATTCTTGACCTTTGGAGATTCACAAAGCTGTGCTTTTAAGGTTAAAACTGAGGCATTCTTTTTCCCTTTTCTCTCCTTCCCCCAATAAAGGCTCTGGGCTGCTCACTGTAGGAAGATCCAGCTTAAAAAAGGTAATGTATGTTCTGTCGGCATAATGTCCAGGCTCATCTTTTGTCCACCTCCCTCTAGAGAATAGGACTGGAGTGTCTGTGGGAGCTTAGCCATGCCTGGCTGCTATCCCTATTAGACCAAACCTTATTGGGAAACTGCTAGAGTGTTTCAAGGAGCTGGCAGTACAGTGTTTCTTCCAAGATGTAACCTAAATGTCTGTAGTACTGTTAAACTCAGAATAAGTATTGTTTCATAATGCTAAGTGCTAGAAACCAGCACCCTAGAAGGACAAAATCATGATTGCCAACATCTGGTATTTTGAAAGAGTCACTTCAATAATCCAAGCTGGCATTATTCCCCTGCCAGATTTCAACTCTGGCTGAAGCTTGGCAAGGCCCTTTGCATGTGGGGCATCCTGCCATCTGCTGGTGTCTGGGGCCTGCACTATATCCCAATACTGAACTTTCATACTTGGCTCACAGCTTTTTCACCATTCTCGTTTTGCAGACAATTCATCCACTCAGGTCTACAACTATCAGCCCTGTGACCACCCAGACCACCCTTGTGACAGCAATTGCCCTTGCATCATGACCCAGAATTTCTGCGAGAAGTTCTGCCAGTGCAATCCTGACTGTAAGGAACAAGGCACTTGGCCAGATTTTGCCAGTTTTATTACATGGCTTTCTAGCAAGTCCTCCTTATGTGGGTTAGTTCTGTTTTTTTCAATCACACTCCAGGCAGCCCTCTTTTAAAGATGTCTCTGTTTCTCCTACAAGGCCAAAACCGATTCCCTGGCTGTCGGTGTAAGACTCAGTGCAACACCAAGCAATGCCCATGCTATCTGGCTGTGCGCGAATGTGACCCAGATCTCTGCCTGACATGTGGAGCCTCAGATCACTGGGACTCCAAGGTAGTTTCATGTAAAAATTGCAGCATCCAACGAGGTCTCAAGAAGGTATGTGCAAAAAATGGGGAAGGCAATGTTACGCAGTGGATGAGCAGGGAAGCTCATTGAGTTTGAAGGCTGTAGGATGGTGATGAGATGTGAACTGTTGAGTCTTCTCTGGGGGAGAAGTTGATGTATCTTCTGTTATTCATTCTGCTTCTCTTTGCCATAGCAAAGAGCAAGGAGTTATGGGAGACAATCAGCCTTAACACCTTTTCTGTTAGTAGCCTTACTTGCCCTCCCTCTCAACTTTATATATACATACACACACATATGTCGCCAAAAGTATTGTCAGAGCTATACAGGGTAGAAACTTATTTTTCAAATGATATCTTATGTGCAGTGCTACTGTATACATGTGGGACATGGAGGTATGCTATAGTGTCCTCTCATTTGAAAAAAAAATAGATGAGAGACGTTTATCTGAAGTGCTGTAATTCAGTTATATCTTCTTGGTGGGGGAATGTGGGCTGTTAATTCTTCCAACCCTGTGAGTCTCTGGGGGTTTGTGATGTGCTGTCTCTTTCCCAAATGTTTGACAGTGTAGGCTGAAGCACTTTCCTTATCTCCTCCTCTTAGCACCTGTTGTTGGCCCCATCAGATGTTGCTGGTTGGGGAACCTTCATCAAGGAGGCTGTGCAAAAGAACGAATTTATCTCTGAGTATTGTGGTGAGGTATGTTGGGAAGGCGGGGGTTGGTTGGGAGTTCCAGGTTCTTCTGCAGCACTCCTACACCTGTTACTTTTAAAGGGGTGTTGGTTATGGACTTGGTTTCCCATTCTGCCTCTAGATGAAAGTTTCTTGGGAATTCATGAGTTTGCAAGGTGATAAAGAGCAGAGAAGCTTTATGAAACAAACACAGTTTCCTTTGTGCAGACAAGAAATACATCTGGCATTACCATGTGGCTGTCATGTCTTCTGAAAAGTACTGAGCTAGGTTCCCTTGTTTCCTCTTGCCCTGGCACTAATATCTTCTGTATTGTAAAGGCCAGAAGAGCATAGCTGGAAATGGCCTGCTGTTACATGCCTTGGGATCTTTACTGTATTGACACAATTATTTAATATTTATTTATTATTTATACCCCACCTTTATCATGACAAGGAACTCAAAGCAGATTATAAAAACTGAAAACAAAGTACAGATAAAAATCTTATTTTTAGAAAAGTTAAAAACAGTAACAATCAATTATGTTCAAAAAGCCATAGTTAAAACAGCTTAAAGCATATTTGCAACAAAAGGAGAAGATAAAAAGATAAAAGAACAGCACACTTTATTCAAAAACTTCTACTACATAATTCCACTTAAAAAAAATGTCTCTGCCTTTCAACAAAAAGAGAACCGGCTGAGGTGTAATTGAATCTCTCATGAAAAGGAGTTTCACAGCTGAGAGCAGCCACTGAGAAGTTTGTCTCCTGTGTCTTCACCAAATGTGCTTCACAAGTTGTGATAACATATTGGGCTGAAAATCCAGGCCAGCTTGTGTGTTAGTTATTATTCTGGTAATCTGTATTAGGCCTTGATGTTGCGGAAGGCTTTCCAGACAGCCACATTCATGTTGTAGGTCAGTCTTTGTAGGTCTTGCTCATTCCCCCAGTTCTGAATTTTTGGGAGTGTTATGAGTAAGGTTTGCCATATAGCTTGATAAGCTTTTGATTCTGTGATCTGTGGTATATATAAAACAACACACTTGGGGACCAACAGAACATCCGTAATCCACTTCTGCTGTCCTGCAGCAAGGTTCCTTCCAGTTGGAATGCATCCTATCTGTGTTGTTTTGTCCACAAATTTTAGATTGGTTTCCAGGACCAAACTGATAGGGAAAATGACTCTTGTCTATATTTGGGAAACATCCATGCAGGACTATAAAATATGCATTAAGAAATTTCTATATCACACCACCAGCAACTAGAGGATGGTAGCATATTTTTCCTAAACATTAATAAAGAGGACCAAGAGATCCTTAAACCATTTTCTCTTATATGTGCTGTAGTTTCAAACAGAAGTCCTAACTGAAGAGAGTTTAACTCTAGGAAGCATTATCTTCCAATGAGTTGACAGAATCTGTCCAATTCCCTATCCTATCCTGCACAGTTGTCACCACAAACTCAGGGGAGTAAACAAAACAGTGTCTTGTTCTCAGGCCTGAGGGCAAAAGGACTACATCTAGAAATCCATACATGTTTCAGTTTTAAGTATTGCTGCTTGGAGTTGCCAGATAGTCTCTGTGTTTCTATAAGATAAAAAGGGGGACAAATTCACCCTTTTCTATTAGTAGATTGAGTGTGAAAACTTACCTCCTCTGTCCTTAACTTTAAAAATCTGTGATTCACAATTCTGAATCCTGGATTATGCCAAATTACATCTTTGTCCTGTTCCACCCTTGAAGGCCAAGGCTCCATGGTCATGTCAGTTTATTCACTGTTTCCAGTGCACTGTTTCCGTTGGAGAGTTTTGCTGGTCTTTGTTGGCTATTGGGTACCTAAGCTCTTTCATTGACCTAGCTAAGCCCTTTATTTGCTTGCTCACCTCTCTTTGATCACTCATTTTTCTTCTGTTTTTCTTCCTTCATCCAGCTCATTTCCCAAGATGAAGCCGACCGACGTGGGAAGGTCTATGACAAGTATATGTCCAGCTTCCTCTTCAACCTCAACAATGGTAAGTGGCTGCCTTGGGGCAAGACAGAGGTCCACATTTGTTTCTGTGCCACAACCTTGAGTAATAGAAAAGAGAGTGGGAGCGGAAATTTGCGAGGGAACATCTGGAGAGTGGGATCCAAAACTCCCACCTCTGTTCTGAGGGGGGTATTTTGCTAAAGTAATTCAGCCTTTGCAGTAGGATGTACTGCTATTAGTTTTAACTTCAGCTTCTCTTCCCATCCGGACAGATTTCGTTGTTGATGCTACTCGCAAAGGCAACAAAATTCGTTTCGCAAACCACTCTGTCAATCCCAACTGTTACGCTAAAGGTAAGTCAGCCTAACTCAGTTGTGTCAGCAGAGTCCAGTGCACAAATTGCTGTCCCCCCACTGCCCTGAAAAATGCTTCTGAAGTGCAACAGAAATAGGAATTGAAGTAATAGGATCAAGTCAGTCCCCCAGTTTCCAACCCAAAGGCCTACATAGGTCAGATGGACCATTATGACAGAGCTTTGTTTTTTTAATACAGAGTTCAGACATCTTCATCAGAGCTGTTCTCACAGCTGGACTGTCATAGTACAAGATTTAAGGGTTTTAGGAGCTCAGAAACAAGTTCAGCATCTTGCGACCAAAGGAGGGGATGAGAACCTAGATGGATCGAAGGCTTCATATTTTGCAACTATAATTTGTAACCCAGTTTCTCGTTCTTTTACACACTGCTTGGGGTGGCATATAGGTATATAGTTACCTATAGAGTGCCAAGTGAGAGGCTGAAAAATCCAACAGCTTGAGCTGAACAGCATGAACCTACAAGAATTCTAAATTTCTGTTAAAGCATGCTGGTTTCCAGTCTGTTTTCAATAAAGAGGAAGGAAATATCCATTGAATTAACCAATCACTGATTTCTCTACTGGTTTATTCTTCTGTATAAAAGCAGATTTCAGCTGTGGAGATACCTGGAGTCGTCTTCAAAATTCTTATGTAACTTGGAAATGTTTTGAACTTAGGACCATGTGTTTGGATGGTGGGTGCGTGGGTGGGTGGCTATGAGTTTGAGGGCTTGGGGTAATGTGGGGCAGCTTATCACAGTTGTGATGAGATAGGGCAGCTGATCTCATCTCTGTTGTTCCCAAAACAGTGGTGATGGTGAATGGAGACCATCGTATTGGGATTTTTGCCAAGAGAGCGATCCAAGCTGGTGAAGAGCTCTTTTTTGACTACAGGTTAGTGGATGTGAGAAAGTGGGGGAAGGTATCAAGTGCCAACTCCCACTGTAGGGCACTTGAAGATTCTGAGATACTGTTTTTTGCAGGATCCTACCTGTGCTGCCCAGAGACTGCACAGAAGAATCATGTTTTTTCACAGCTCTTTCCCTTCTCCCACAGGTATAGCCAAGCAGATGCACTCAAATATGTTGGCATAGAAAGAGAGACTGACATAATCTGATTAATCACTGTGGCCCAGTGCTCCTGGCCAGCATCACCACACCCTATCCATGCTGCTTCCCTCATTGCTGTGTGTGTTGTGAGAGCTTTGTTCCACCTGGACCCCTCTTCAGCAAAGAAAATGGAGGGCCCACTTCTCCAGTGGTTGTGAGACTTTGGTTCCAAGGCCTGTGAAGTAATCAGCTTTGTGGGGAAGGATCTGGGATTTCAGTTCTCTCTTGAGTTGAGCTGGAGGAGTGATTCCATTCTTCTGCCAGTCTCTTCTCAGAAGAGCAGGGAGAACCTCAACACAAGACAGACTTGACTGGCAGGGAAGGGTAGATCATAAAGTGCTATGCAGAAGCTCTGTGGGGCAAAGAAGTTGTAGGCTGAGGTAGAGGGAAGGAGCAGGAGTGGAGTGGTGGAAGTATGAGAGTACTTGTGATGTGCAAAGGGAATGAGGTAGGGGTGGAGGCTGAAAATGGAGGGGCAGTCAAGGTTGAAAGAGGCTGGGAGATGAAGCCCAAAGCCCTCATTCTGAGTCTTCCCTGACAATGTTAATCCCTTTCTCTCCCAGCTACACTGGATCTCCTTTCTACTCGCCTCATCACTATGTGGTATAGTTTGAAAGATAATAGGTACAAATTGCAGAAGAACTGCTGTTCTGAGACATTTCTTTTTCCTACTGGATGAGAGTTGCAGAATTCCCTTTCCTTGGTCAGAGCATTATTGATAAATGCTCCCATATCCTCTGTAGCAGGGAGGCTGTTTTCTTTTCTCTTGTCTGACTCCTTCAGTGGAATTTTGTGCTTGGCAGTTGCAGTACCTAAGTAACGTTCCTCCTTAGTTGTTGTGAGGGCTTCATCTTTGCCTTTGGTTGTCACTTTAAGATTTTTTCCAGCAATTTTGAAGCTGCTGGTGTTTTAGTTGGTTATATTGAGGGGAGATGGGTGGACGTATGTTTTCAGGTAAATGATTATAAATGGCTGATTTCTCCCCTTTAAAACCAGGAGTTTCTCCACCCAGCCATGTACAAAACAAGCTATTAGTATGCACTTTAGAATAATTCACTCCACCAAGGCAGGCAGCAGGGAGCTGGACTCCTTGTGAGCTATATGGAGTGAAAAGCTGACTCCATCTCCAGTTCAGTGTGGATTACTGTAACATCTGGAAACTGGATACCTTATAAAATCCTACGCGAGTTGTTTATCCACAAATTAATCATAAAACCTGACTTATTGCACTGTTGAAGATATTTGCAGGGGTCAGCAGTAGATTGAGTCTTTGTGTCAAAGTAGGAGAGTCTCTCTCCCTCTCTCCCTTGGATAGTGTTGGAGATTGCAAGAATAAAAACAGAAGTCATTTTACTCTATTTGATATAAGCAGTGTACACAGCTTCACAGAATGTTTAGTTGGGGCATCACGGAGTGGTATCTTAACAATTACACAAAGAGCACCATTTGGCTTAGTTAAGGTTTTCAAGGCACTTCCAATCAAGGTAATTGTCCAAGTGTAAAATTTTTAGTTCTTCTTTTCTATAAAACCCTCTTAATTGTTAACTGACCAACTTCCTTCCCTTAACCTAACATGCATACCTGGAACCACAGGAAGCAATACTTAACAGTGGCTTTGAGCATGTTTAGTGTGCCTTTATTATTCTGTAACTGCAACCTACTGTTTGCCATCTGAGATCAGGGGAAAGGGCTTCCAGGTGTGAGTACACAATTGCTGAGGAGCCAAGAGTACCTCAGTCTTTTTAAGAAACCAGCCACAGAAAGAACTAAACTCCCCTGTTCACTTTTTCTTTGCTACTAAATAGTTGTGGTGGAACAAGCAGAAATCTCTCTGTATAGCAGCTCACCCACTGAAGCTAGTGGCAGTGAGGTGTGCATATTTGTTTTCTGGTTTTTGCTGCTTCTCTTCATATGGGCATGAGAAAGTGATGCCATGTCATTGCCAGTTTCTGGTCCACTCTCTTTATTACAAGCCACTAATTGAGACTTTCTGTTCGGACTCAGCAGAGGTCTCAACAGCACCACCATCCCCACCCTTTGTTGCCACTGCCAACAGAAGGCACTCCAGAGCACCAACCCCATCAGGTACAGATCCCAAAGGCCAGCCTCCTTTGGTAGACTGGAACTTTCAGAGTGAAACATGTATATGTGCTGGAAAATTATGTCCATAAAATAAAAATACATCCTTCTGAAGGAAATGCAGCACTATCTTACCAGGTGTGCAACTGGGCGTTTTTCTCCAGTTTGTCAGTAAAGGGCTGTAGCAACATAATTCTGTGGTCAGAGCAGCAGTTTCAAGTGATCTTTCTCTTCAGTTACAGCCTGTGTTGCAAATTGCTTAAAGGGAAAAAAGATTTTGAGTGTCCCTGGAGGCTACAGGGTTTGACAAAAAAGTGGCAACAGACTGGGGCTGGTTGGGAGGGCTATTTCATTCTTTGTCCAGTGGACTGAAGTGCCAAACTATGTTTGATGAAGCCACTCTTGTCTTGAAAGGAGGCAGTCAGCGCTTGAAGTGATGCATGTCTAATATTTTGTCAGGGGACAAGTCTACAGTAGTGGGTGTTCTGTCTGTCTGTATTTGCAAAAGTACCTTGACTCATGGAAGGCATTGTTCTTGCAACTCACGGGCATTTTTAGACCTCGCATCCATAGTGCATTATATTGTAATACAAGTCTATATCGCTTGACACTTTTGAGGCACAGCACCGAGGTGGGGCAGGGTATAGCTGCAGTCCCTTTCCATTGCTTTTAGTGACAAAATGTGGCAGGTACTACAAAACTTGTAAGAGCATGTTATGCTTTCCCCATCTGCTCTGTGCTTTTTGGAATTGCCCTGTTAAGGAAATGAAAAAGGGATTCCTCAAAGCAACATGTCATCCACCCTCTACCTCCTTGGGCTGCATGTGACTCTGTGCTTTGCTGCTGGCAAATTATGTGCACTTTATATTACAGCTTGTAAAAGTTTGTCTTAATAAACTTGTAGTGACTGCTAAATTAGGTCTGCATCATTTTAGGGTTGCTCTCAGCATTGGAAAATAAGCTAGGCTGACCACTTAGTCTGCTGTCGCTGTGCCTTACAGTGAACCTAAGGTGAATTCTTCTTTGGGGTTTTTTGGCAAGATTCAGAGGGAGGTTTGCCTTTATCTTCTTCTGAGGCTGAGAGAGTACAACTCAAGGTCACGAGTGGGTTTCCATGGCCAAGAGAGAATTTGAATCCTGTTCTCCAGAGTCCTAGGTCCAATGCTCAAACCACAATATCATGCTGGTTCTCATTTGGTTTACTGCTGCTTGGGAATTCCAAGGCCTGTGGGACAAAGGATGGGAAGGGAGGTGGGCTTATGCCTCTGTTTCAAGCAAGAGAAGCATGGTTATAGCAGGAGGATTCCAATTTCAGACTCTTTCAATGACTTTATCTAAAAGGTTCCTCCTCAGGTTTCTAATGCAATAGAATTTCTGCTCATTGAGTTTGAATGGCACCCTAGCAGTAAACCACAAATAACGGTTCTATAGCTGTAGCAAACCGACATGTTTTCTTATGCTGGTTTTCAGGCCAGCATATTGATTCTTTGGGTAAAAGCAATGTCACTTTAAAGAAGGAGCCTTTGCTGCAAAGTGAGTTTTGATCTATCCTAACACATCCAGATTGATTGCAGCCTGGCTGTTCTTCTGCTGGTGGCTATTGAGCCTAAAGACTGACTAGCAGACTTCCACTTCGATAGTTATCTGGAACTGAAATGCTGCTTAACAATCCTTTCAGGCAAAAACCCTGCAGTAGGAGTGTGTGCCTGCCTGTGACGTTAAACCAGTTAACATTAGTTACAATTTAGTAGCCTCTGTTCAGCTGGGAGTAAAAATGTGAAGGTTTTATCACAAATAGGTCCTGTACACTCAGAAACTCTGTATGTGAACTGAATGGGAGACCATGGATGGGATTCTCTATGGCCCTGATGGAACATAATGCACTGCAAAATGCCACCCCAGAGGCAGCTTCTCAGTACAGTTAGCCCTTGGCATTCACTAGGGTTAGGGATACAGGACCCCTGCAAAAGTGGAAAAACTGCAAATATTAAAGTGGGAGTGTGTGTCTGTGGGAAGGGGACCGAAGCATGGTGGAGGGAAAAGGCATCCGGAGTCCAAACCAGGTCAGAGAAAGGAGAGGGAAAGGGATGGGTCAGCACTATACTTCCTGCCTCATGCCCATCTGCTTTCTTGGATGTGTGGGGGGGCATTGGGGGAGAGTTTGTTGTGCTGAGAAGTAAGGCCGCAGTCCATCCTTAGCCTGGTCAGGCAGCAGCTTGTAGAGGAGGTGGACGACCAGAGGTAGGTTTTTGAAGAGGTGCTTGGCCTGATTGGAGACACCAAGAAGAAAGAAATCTCTAGAAAAGCAGCAGTGGTGGTGCGGGTAGGGGTTGGAAATCCACAAAAGTGAAACCCATAAACGTGGAGGGCAGATCGTGCTGGAACATGCTGCTATAGCAATATGCTCATATTTGCAGGAGATCTAAGAGGGCAATGTCAATTCTTTTCTGCCTGCTTGAAGATGCAAAATTGCAGCTTCTGCTCTCCTCTGGCTATAAAACTGCAGTAGCAGCACCCTTTAAAGCTGGGGTAGAGAACATTGTGCGCATTATCCAAGAAAGAATGTATGTGAGTGTATGTTACCAAAAAGGATTCTCGCTTAGGACTGACAATTCCCTTTAGTAACACCACAACCAAATGATGTAGATCTTTTCTGTAGTCTATTAGGCATTTTATGGCCTAAATCAGCCACTCTCAATGGGAGCCATATGGATTCCAAGGGATCCGGGCACATTTGAAAGGGGTCACAGACTGAAAATTATGAGAAGGGAGATCCCTAAGGGTTTAACAGGGACCCTGGTAACTGAATCACAGAAATACCCAAGCAGCAACCGTAACGAATCAATAGTTTCCTTCCTATTTATCATATCTTTCCAACCCACCATTTGACAGTTTGACAGTCGTTGCCTAAAGTGGAACCTGATATGATGAAACTTGCAGAAAAGCACCAAGCTCAAGGATCGTATTAGGCCTGATCAATATATGTCAGAATGATCAAGTTTTCTTGGTGCTCAATAATAAATGATTGTCTGTCTGTTCCTGTTGTATCCCTATGGGACAGGGACCCTGGAACTTGAGAGGAGCTCCTATGGGGGCTGTGGCTAAAACACAGTTGCGATTGGCTGACCTAGATTCAATGCATCCTCCTTATATGTGAGGGTTCCATTCCAGGTACCCCTGCATAAAACAAAAAAAATAAATTCTTTGCATCCCATTATCTAAAGTGGATGTGATGTGAATGCACCCACAGCAGCCTGACGTGCCCATCGCATCCATTGATGATAATGGGCATGATGGTTTGTATGACCTTGAAATTCATATATGCTGCCGCTGCACCACAAGAAGGTGCACTGTAACCCTGAAGACACCAGATCCCATCTGATCTTGGAAGCTCTCATTAGTACTTGGATGGGAAGCCACCAACAAATACCAGGTGCCATAAGCAAAACCACCTTTGAGTATTCCTTGTCTAAGAAAACCATATGAAATACATGGGGTTGCCTTGACAGACAACTTGAAGGCATACACACAAAGGGCAGTGTGCCCGGCAATCTCAATTCAAAATGAAGTGTAAGGCCAGAGGTACTAGGACATCTCAGGAGCACACTGTCCAAGAGTTCTGGGCATATGATTTGCTGTGGCCTGAAGGTTAAGTTAACTCCTCAGTTTTTAAGAATTTTCAGCCAGGGAGGGGACAACAGGCATTTTATCATTAATCTTTTCTGTAAGATGGGAAGATCTTAACATTCAGATGAAATGTATCTGTCAGTAGTTTAAATACAGTCACTACTAATGCTAAATTGTCACCACCTTTATATTTTTGGAATTAACAAAGATCTCCTTTGATTAGAAAAGATTCTTGATTGAGAACAAGACCCACCTTTTATGTCCCATAGAAGATGTATTCTTAAAAAAAACATACATATACTCCAACTGTAAGGTGTTGCAAAGAAGATTCAAACTAACATTAAGTGGTCTAGTTCCAATGGCTCAGCAAGGTGTCATCTCTCTCAACCCCAAAGATGTTGGCTCACATCATAATTGTACCATCCTGCCCATTTTTTCCTTTAGTTTATTTATTTATGGTAACCTTCACATTTCATCTAAACAGCTCTTTAGAAAAAATAAACTGCCCAGGAATAGGCCCAGACCTTTTGGATAAAATAAATGCATTTGGCCCCTGCTACAATATCTTCTCAGACAAGTCACAAGTGAACTTAGCTCTCAAGGTAAGGAAAGAATAGGGTTGGAAGTCACATGGAGCAAAACATCCTCCCCCAAAGTAGCAAACTACAGACCACAGACAACAGTACTTCACTTTAAAACAGACAGATTTCTGCTTTTGTGTTTTTATACAAACTGATAGAATAAAAAAACTTACCTAATAAACCACAACCAAAAGAAAAAAAAGTAGAAAGAATTTAAAATTCTCAAAACCCTGATTTACGAAAAGCAGCAAGTGGTAGCAAAGTGCGAGTGATTCTTCCATGCGCTACAGCTGCACATATATATTGGCAGGCAGATACCTATATTGCACATTGGTTTCTTTCAGGGCACAATATAACGTGCCTCAATCTAAATATGCTATATTGCATGGCTCGACTAATGGCTTTTTTTTAAAATGCTAAGCAGTTAAGCAGGAAGACTATGTGCTAGCAAGTCAACATGTGAAAAGGCCAGCATGGATATTGCGTTGCATTTTCCCTTGATCCTTAAAAATAAAAATAAAAAGAAGAAAGTGCAGTACGGACAGTCATGTCTCTTCTGATTAGAAGGAGCTCTGAAGTTTGACTGGAAGAAAGTCTGAAAAACTGGAAAGGAGGCTGTTGATACAGCCCGTTGCATGTCACACCTTTGTTATCCCATCTTGCCTGAAGGAAGAAACCACAACTGCCCAGATAGAAAGAAGAGTGGTGTGAAGGAGTGGAGTGAAGAACATAGACTTTGGCAGCTGCTCAGGCACCAACCAAATTCCCTCAATAATGTGAAATACATCTTGCTAGGAATAGGTAATTTCAAAAACGGGGGAGGGAATCTTTGATTGGATGCCTCCTGGGTGGCACTGGGTCCAAGTGGACAATGCAGCAGAACTCTATAAGATGTGCAGGTGAGACAAGGCAAAGCACCAGGCAGGCCATCTCGCAGGGGATGGGTGAAGGGACTTCAGGGAGAGTCGGGGAGACAGCCTCCTAGCAAGTGGCACAGTTGGCAGTTCAGGTTTGGTCTTGCCAAGAGGCTGCAGCCAGCACCGATGACTGGAGGATGAACCCTCAGGGCTCCAGTTGACTATTCTGTTTTGGACTCCTCCAGGATCTGTGGCAAGTTTTGATCCTTCCGCAAGACAACTGGTTTAGCTGTAGGGGTGGAAGCAGCCCCTCCTCCTCCTCCTCCTCGTCCACTACTGCTGCTCCCACCACCACTACTGTAGTCCTGGATGGCCTTTGGCTCATTGGTGTGGTATGAGCCTTTGTAACGGTGATGGTGCAGGTACATCAAGATGAGGGCAGCCGCCAGGAGCAGAAGTAAGAAAATGATAACTGTGGGGAGACAGGCGGGAGAGTGATAAAGGAGGGGACAGAACAAAAGTAATTCACGAACAAGGACAGGCAACAGAACAGCTTGAGGTCAAGTTCTCACAGGGTCTTATTTAAATCCTTTAAATAATTTAAATCACAACTGTCACTGGCCAAAGGAGTTCAAATATCACATGGGTCTCAACGCAACACTTACCTCCAATGACAATTGCGATCCAGCCATCATCATGAATGTATAAGAACTCCACTAGAAGAGCACAGAAGACACATGGAAGTTTTTTTAACTGGCAGAGATTTAACATTTTGGAACAATTTCTACTATACATTTCACCTCACGGTCTCAGTCCATTCATACATCATGGTGGTGTGAAAATTTTAGCCCTCCAGACACTCTGTATTACAAGCTCCCATGATTTCTAACTAGGCCTTCTGTGCACTGAAGTCCAAAACATCTGGTGATCTACCCTCCAGAGTTCCTGGTGTGGCCACTAAGGTTCTCTCTACCCACATCCAGGATGAAGGGACAGAGATATGTTTGAGCCAAGATTCAGGCCCAAACTTACTAGGACTTCATGAAGAGAGAAAGCAGCCCTAGCTGGTTCCCTTTTTACCATATAAGCACTTTCTTATTCTACTCTTGAGAGATTGTTCCTCCAGGCAAGTCTAAAGCCTAGTCTTTTCCACAATTTCCCACCAACCATTCCCCACATCAAGATGCCTTACCTGGTTCTATATACCAGGGGTCAAGCTCACGGGGTACTTCAATATAACTGTTAGGCATAGAGGCACAGCTGGACTCCACCAGGCGCCCTTTGATGCTATAAGGGGTTATGGGGTTGTTGCCACTGGGCCGGAAGATGGCTTTTAAGGGCACAATACTGTTGAATTTCACTCCTGAGAGGCAACCCGTGAAACCTGGTGTGTTGTACCTCTGAATCTCAGGGTCAATCATACCCGTCTCTGTGGACCATAGAAGACAAGGACACATTCAGAAAAGGTTCAGACATGCACATGCCTTTCTCTCCTTCCTCCTTACCTCTCCCCAAAAGATTTTGCCAAAATAAGAGGTGTTTCTTATGATCACAATTTACTTTTTTTTCTTTTTACATCATATGCGATTTGGGGAGACTATGCTCCTGACAGCCGGCAAGAAATATATTAATTAAATGAATCCATGTCCATGAGCGTGAAGACTGAGAAAGGCTGCATCCACCAACTGGTAAGTCACACTTAAGTTAGGAAGATTGTGAAGGAAATTTAGAGCACGGGATGGCAGGCAGGAGGATCCAAGGCTGCCCTGGTGCTATTTCCTGCACATCTCTGCATTGCAGTATGCCACACCCACTCATTTATGTGAAACAGGAAGCAGGCACACCTGTTTTTGTTTAAAAAAGGCCATTTTGAGGACCCTCAAAATGCATGCTCTCTCAAAACAGCTTAAAAATGGAGAATCATACTCCCTGGTAGGTTTATGGGTGTTTTGGGCCAAAAAAAATTTCTTTGATGGAGGACTGGGGGATGCCAAAATGAGGTCTGCACAATTCCCACACTAATGAAGAACATCCAAGAAACTACCATTAGGTAGCAGGAATGGGCAAGACCCACTACTCTCACTCACCCATGAACCGGCCAAGGTAGAGTGCCTTGGGGGAATCAAGTTTGTTGTCCACGAAGAGAGAGAACTGATGGACCATGGTAGGGTAGTAATCCAACTAGAGGGAGACAAAGACAGATGATAAGGAAAGGGGAGGTAACACTTCAAAGCTGATCTGAATCCCAACAAAGATTTGTGGCCACTTGCGCATTTCTGCTCCAGGACTATTTTCCCAAGGGCAGAACAACAACCACAGGACTGCTCCATTTCTTTTTCCATCAAGCCCTCACCAAAAGCCCCAAAAGTTCTGTACCTGTGTGTACAAAGTTCGATTCACTCGAGTGATGTTGATGTGGTGCGGATGTCCATCAGCCACTGAGCGAGTGCTCAGGACCACAATGTAAGGGAGTGTTCCCAGTTGGTACCGGAGCTGTAGAGTGCCTGTAAGAGAAGCATCAACAAGTACAAGGAGACTGAGGTCTGCTCCCAGCATCCTCAAAAAATACCTAAGAGGGAAGGGGGAATCCAGTAGGATGTCAAAGTAGCTCATTACAGCTCTGTAAAGAATCTTGGAAAATTCTCTGGAGAGTTGGTGGGGCTCTGATCCCTCCCAATTTAGATATGTTGACTCAAAGTGTGGTATAGGAGGGAAAAGGCTCCCACCTCTCTGCTGACAGATCAAGAAAAAGGAAAGGAAGAGGCCACATCAACTTAATGAAATGGCTTGGTGGATATAGGAAAGAGTAAAGTGCTGGAGGCCACTGGAAGAAAGCATCTACTCTTGGTCATACTCACCATCCTCACGGATCAAAATGGCCATGTAATCACGCACAAAGGTGCTGACATAAAGCAGGACGGCAGGAGCCGAAGAAGTGCGGAAGCTGAGACCCACTTCCTCCCCAGTCAGGTTGTAGCCAGGGAGTGGCTGAAGTGGCTGATGGAGAATGTTGGCAAACTCTCGCACAACGTACAAGGGCACTGTCAGGATGTCATAGCGTACCCAACTGCCTGGCTCAAAGTAGGCACCAATATCTGCCAAAAGACAGGGAAACACGGCAGCAATTAGGAGGACAGTGAGACCTCAAGAAAAAGAGAGCTCTCTTCTATTCCCACCTTTCCTTGCTTTGCTACACAGTCTAGACCAGTGGTTCTCAACCTGTGGGTCCCCAGATGTTTGTGAACTTCAGCTCCCAGAAGCCCTGAGCATTGACCATGGTGGCTGGGGCTTCTGGGAGCTGAAGTCCATGAACATCTGGGGACCCACAGGTTGAGAACCACTGGTCTAGACCCAAATATATCATTCTCCCAACCTTCCTTCCCTTGAATCCAGCTCTTACCTCGATTGCAGAATGGTCCTTCATAGGCAGAAACAGAGCAATTGCAAGTGTAGTGGCTGTAATGCTCCAGGCAAGTGCCATGGTTCCGGCATGGCACCAAGGGGTTCCGGCAATGTCCGGTGCAGTTCACCAGCACCCCCTCTGTCTCATTGGCCTTCCCCTCCAAGTTAAGAGTCACCCCATTCATATGAAGGCCTCGCAGGCAGCCCAAGAAGGGATGCAGGTAGTATTCAGCAGAACCTAAGTGACGAGGATAAAAATGGTCAGTTTTAACAACATAATAGAAATCTTTCTGGCCCAGGGAAGGGTCCATTTAACCCAGCATACTGTTTCAAGCAGTGGTCAACCAATTGCTTCTGAAAAGCACACCTTCTCTGAATCCAGAAAGTTTCATCACCACCACCACAGCTAAAAGATCTTTTACCTTATCCTGTTACTGCACCTTGTGGTAGCAAGCTCCACACTTACATGTTGTGTGAAGGACTACTTTCTTCCATCTGTCCTTAGTATCTGGACAATTTAATTGTGCGGCTCCAAGGGAAAGATTACAGTAGTGGTAGAGCACACGTTTTGCATGCAAAGGTCTGGATCCTACTGGTTAGTGTCAACTATACTTGACACATTGAATCAATTAATGAATGAGTCAACACATAAATAAACCCCTTTAGTTCAATGGGTCTTCTCTAATTGGGACCAACAAGAAGACTCAGGTCCAAATCTCCAGCATCTTCAGGTAGGGCTGGGGGAAAAAAAGTTGTCTGAAACCCTGGAGAACTGCCACCATGGAGTGCAGAACAGGGGTGAGCAACCTCCTGAATTCCAGAGGCCACACATAGCAATGTCTTTTGGGGGCTGTAGAGGACAATTTCACCAAGTTCTTCCTCCACTGGAATTCTGGTTTTGAAATAAGTCCTCCAGGCCTAAAACAGGTTTTTTTTTGGGGGGGGGGATAAGAAACTGGTAACATGGCCCTCCTAAGAAGAACGAAGTCCTCTTCAGAAAAAAAAATGAGGGGGATAGGCTTCATTTCGCCTAACCCTGTGTGACAGAGCCTGGTTGTGTGGCTAGCTGGTGTGGCAGGGCAGCCCCAGCACCAGGTTGCCACATAACCAAAGTGGCTCTGTATGAGAGAAACCCAGCCCACTGGTGAGAGGGAGGGACTGAGAGGAAAAGGTCTATATGTAAGACACAGCGACTTGGATTTTTGAGGTTCTTTCAGTGGTAATTCCAGAGAGAGGGCTTTAAGATGGAGTGCTTCAGTCAGCCGGGAGTTATCTGAGTAAGAGTGATTGTCTTCTCAGAGGTCTAGAGAGAGAGAGAGACAGCCACCTTAAAAACCAGGCAGGCAAATCAAGTGGAGTAGTTCTTTGATGCTGGTGAGCAGAGTACTGAAGGATGATGCACCCAGCCCTCTTCTGTCAGTGAGCTACAATGCAGCAAGGAGTTGCCATAGGACCTCTCAAGGGTTCCCGCTTCTGCTTGTTGCACTGCAGCTACCTGGCAGGAAGGGGCTAAATGTATCATCCTTCAGTGCCCCATTTTCCAGAACTGCAGAACTAACAACTTCAGCTGTCTGGCTTTTAAGCATAGTTAGAGGGTCAGATTGGGATGGAGCACAGTTAGAACACCATAGCTATATGTTCCATTATTTGTAGGGAAGAGCTTTCTCTTGGTCCCATCACCCTCGCAGGCATGTTTGAGGAGGACGCAAGAGACAGTTTCCTCTCCAGCTGCTCTTAGGCTGCAGAACCCGCTTCTGCAGGAGATCCAGCTAGGGCTAGGCCCTTTCCTGCTCTCTTTATGCCAGCAGGTAAAGACCTTTCTATTCAAGCAAGCCTTTGAAATTTAGATTATGTAGCAATAGTGCGTGTGAAATGGTGTCCTGTACTTTTTCTCTTATGAGTAGTTTTGCTTTAAAAGTGTTTTTAACTATTTTTAACCACTTTTTAAAATAACACTGTTATTTAACTCTTTTTTACTTTTGTAGAGTAAGATTTTAACTTAATCTTTTTTTTAATTACTGTAAGCCACCTTGGATCTTATCTTGGGAGAACAGCAGGATATAAATTCAACAAATAAATAAATAAATACTTTATTAATTTATAACCTGTCTTTTCCACAACACTTGGATTCAAGGGAGCTTACAGATTATTCAAACCAGTACAGATTAAAAAAAATATACAAAAATATCAGTAAATTTTTATCTATACTATTTTAAAAACAACTAAACAGCCTGTTGACTTAAAAACATTTAAAATTCATTAAAAGACAGAATATTTAAAAATTCAACAAAATAGCACACCATTAAAAGCCCACTGAAGTCAATTCCTAAAAGCATGTCAAAATACTTGCACTTGCTGATCAAAGAAGAGTAAAGAGGAAACCATCTTGCTTTTCTAGGAAGGATTCTAGAGTCTGGGAAGCAGCCACCAAAAAGGCCTACTCCCTTGTTCCCACCGCATGTTTATGGGAAGGCTGTGAGACGGAGAAAATGGCCTCTCCCAAATTTCTCAGAGGTCAAGCAGGCTGATAAAGGGAGACATGTTCCTTCAAACAGCCTGGAATTGAGCTGTACAGAGCTTTGTATGTTATAACCAGCACAGAGAATTGTGCTCAGAAACAGAATGACGGGCAATGGAGCTAGTCCAACAAGGGAACTGTGTAGTCCCTATAGTCAGCCCCAATTTAACAAGCTAGGTGCAGCTCTTTGGACCAACTGAAGTTTCTGAGCGCTCTTCAAAGGTGGCCCAACACGGAGCTTATTACAGTAATCCATACAGGATGCATCCAAGGTATGTGTCAGATAGCCAGGTCAGGCATCTTCAGGAGTCATTTATTTGCAACAAGGGTACACTATTCCATTCATTCTGGCTTTTTTTTTTTGCCTCTTTTCTAACAGTACAATATCCTTCTCAAAAAAAGATGAATAGAGCCTATTGCTGTTGTTGTGTGTCTTCAAGTTGCTTCCCACTTACAGCAAACTTAAGGCAAACCTATCACAGGATCTTATGGGGGCTGAGCCTGTGTGACATGCCCAAGGTCACCCAGTGGGTTTCCATGGCCAAGCCGGGAATCAAACCCTGATCTCCAGGGTTGTAGACCAATGCTAAAACCACTACACCATGCTGGCTCTCAAATACAGCCTATTCAGTATTGCAATGTGACCAAACCACAGATAAGGATCTTTGAAATACATTAAATAGTATCGGGGACCTTACAGCATATTTAAAAGGTGAACTGTCCCTTCCAGAGGCTCCCCAGAGAAGCAACTCGTCACTTGTTTGCCTTTGGCAGAAAAATGGCAGTTTGAGGAATCTGGAGGGACAGAGGGCTGCTAAACAGCTGGGGAGGACATATGTGACACCAGAGGTATATTTTGCCCAACTCTGTCTGACACGTACTTGCACTGAACTCATTTGCCACTTTGTGTGCCATTCACCCAATTCGGAGAGGTCCTAATTTCTTGCAGTCTACTTGTGGTCTTCTTCATCTTCAATAGTTTGGTCTAATCTCACCACCACCCTGTGAGTTAAGAACAAACTACAGGAAATGGCCCCAGAGTAGATGCCTTCAGAATTCCACAGCTTGGAGAAAAGAAGATCGATGTAGGAGAGACAGATGTAACAGCAATGTTCAAAAGAAAATTTTGCATACAGGTTTCTTTTCAAAAGGAGGACCAAATGTTACATGAGACATTGCCTCTTAGAAAATTGGGCTTAGAAACTTTTTTTCATTTTAATTAGAAAGATATAAAAACTCTATTTTGGGGATACTGGCAAAGAAAGAACTTCTAAGAAGGTGAACCTGAAGCTCTTGTGAACTCACACATACTCAAAGATTCTCAAAGCTCTTTCATACTACACAATTATAGCACTGTGATTTCACTTTAAACACCCTGGCTGCATTGTACAGAGTTCTGAGGTTTGCAGTTTGGGGATGGATGCACTAGACCAGCCCTCTAGCAGAGAACTCTAAATGCCCCTCCCTAAAGTTTAAATTCCAGGATCCCACAGGACATTGTTAAAAGTGGGATAATAGTACCGCAATTGTGTAATGTGAAAGGACCCACTATCACTCACTCACACACATTCTCTTGTTCTCATGTCCATCCCCTCTCTCATCCTCCCTCACAGCCCTCACACATTCTCCTGCTCTCACCTTCATACCCTCATCCCTCCACACGTCGTCCCAATCTATTCTTACTCACCCACATACAATGGTTTAGTGAGATTCAAATGGATGTAACTCTGGGGTGGGGCTGCCCGTATCACCCACGGCCTCCGGTCAACCCGCAGCCGAGCTAGTTTGACGTTGATTTCTGCCTTCACCTCATGCCACTCATTGTCATTGAAGGGCATCTCTGAATGCACCGTCAAATTCTCATCACCATTTCCAATGTGGTAAGCAAAGACCAAATCCCGGCTCGCTAGAAGACAGTGGGAGAAAAGAGGAATTACAAGATCATCAGGCAAAAGGCTACCTAGAGGGAAGGCCTCTGCCCTTTCAGACAGCTGCACTGAGAATTCAGGGCATCTAAAAAGCTACCTTCCTGCCCACCAGTTGAACAGTGGCATCCTCACAAAATGGAGGGACATGTTTTTCCCCAAGGGTCATGCCCACCTTTCCCTGATGAGAATATTCCTTAAAGGTCTGTGAAAAAACTAATCTAAAGACATCCTATTCATGTACAGCCAGACCAGTTCCAAAATCCCACAGCTTTCACCACAGCACAATCCACCTGCTGTATAGCTCCAAGAGAAATCACCACCTTAACAACTTTCCTTAGGGAGCTGGAACCCTGAACAACATTAAACCTCATCTAGACAATATGAATCGGGGCTGGGGAAAGTGCATCCCATGGGCTGCATGCACCCCCACAGCCCCAAGTTCCCCCAAGCCTTATGTCTCCCACATACACGTCCAAAATATGGTGGCACCATTGGCTGTTCCATCCAATATTTGGAACAGGGACTGGTTGAAGCTTATCTGCATCCTTTCAATTTTGGAAAAGTACCTAGTGTGTGAAAAACAGGATGGATGGGGTCTGCCAGATTTGGAGAAAATGTAGGATAACAACAGGTGAAAGAGCCACAATCTCATTGCTTACTATTTTAGACTGTTTGGGGCTGCTGGTGTAAAGAGCATGGGGACAGCTTTCTGAGGTTCTTGGTGGGATAGTTCAAGCTTCCCCAGACCTGGAATTTCAAGATTTCTCTTTTAGAATAATCATTCCCTTAAAGGGGGCCAAATCAAAACAACTGATTTCCACTTTCAAAAGTGAAAGAAGGAATACGATCAAATACAAAGTTCAAAGGACAGATACAGGCATATCTGTAACTCTGCATTCTGTACATGTTCCCACGGGCAGCTGCAAATGATTTAAATGCTGTGCTAGACTGTTTTCTAATGCATTGCAGTTTTGCAGATTTGAGGGGGGGGAGTCTGACTCATTCCTCTTCCAAAATCCTGTATCTCTCAGATATGGGGGAAACAATCTGGTTCTGTACAGTGTTACATCTCCCTCCTGTGAAGGAAGGTTTTATTTTGGGAAAAAAGGAAAAAGAAAAAAATAGGGCAGCAGAATAAGCATTAGAACACAAGAAGTATAATCCCCCTTTGCTGTATCTGGCAAATCCCCATTGTAACACACCCTTAAAAAGGCAAGATGAAGTCGAGAGTAACCTGGATTATCTGCTATTTAACTCTGTGATAAAATAAATATAGCTCTGCAGGGTCACAGAAAGCATGGGAAATGTAGAGTGCATTTTTGGAATGGAATGATATGCTTTTACAATCACGCAGCTTTCACCGCTTGAGTTCTTGTTAAAAATATTGGTTCAGGGCCTCCTCTTTCACTTTCTGGCTTCCAGGTCCCCTGCCAAACCAGTCCTTGTTAAGGTCACTCAAGAAGGGCAAAGCTTCTGAACATCTCATAGCTCAACCACAAGGATGAAGGCAACAGTCTATTTCTAGAAGATTGTAAAAATGTTGTTTCTCCCTCTTCTTCATGTCCTCTAAACAGTGTTCCTTTTCACAAACCACTGGAATTATATAAGCTATAAAGCCATTAACAATGTAACTAATCAAATCTGATACATTGTCCCATCCCAATGAACCCTGAATTCCATACTGTTGAGCTCCACACGGATGTAGTTCCTTGGGCCCACATTTTCTAGGAAAGTTCCTGATGGAGCAGAAGTCTTGAAGAAAAAGCTAATATCAAGACTGTAGTTCACTTGGAAGGTGGGAAAGAGCAAGGCTGTTCCCCTGATGAACGTGACTGTATTCCAGGAGTTTCCTGCAAGCCAAAAGAAAGGCCTTATCAGAATATTTCCCCATATCCCATTATCCTTCGGGGACATAGCCCACTCAGAAAGGACCGTAAAGTAATCACATTTACATCCTCTCCCCTCCCCCCGCCATGTGTGACTCACTGTCTCCATAACAACGCAATGGGCCCACATAGAACTGAGCCTCTGACCCAGTCCGATTCGTGTCCATCACCACAACCTGTGTGACTGGAAGATGGTCTACAAAATTCAGCAGTCCTTTATCTGCCCGCCTGGAATGGAGAAGGAAGAAGATGGGAAATGGACCCCAGCAATTAATAGGGGATATCCCCACTTTTCAACCCCACATATACCCCCACCACCAAAACCTTCTTAAAAGGAGTGAAGAACCATCTCTCACCACATAGCATGGTCAGCATCACAATTGCAATAGAAACGGGGGTCAGCACAGTTCTTATCCATGCCACATGCACAACGCCCAAGTCCTGGTGGGGACCCACCCCAATAATAATGGCGCTCTGCATTTCGGCCCATCCAGAAACTCAGCGGCATTCCAGCTACAGGGAAAACAAGACAGCTTGTAAATGGAGATGGGGAGAAGAAGGCCTCATAGAGGTTGGACCTAGGCAAAAAACATTAAGTTCAACCTGCTAAATCAGACAAAAAGACTCATCTAGTCTGCCATCCCATTTCCCATAAAGGCCAGCAAAATGTTTCCTGAGTGCTCACAAGTAAAGTAAAAAGAACTGCTCTCCTGTGTTGTTGGTCCCCCAAAATTGTATTCATAGCATATCCCAGGGGTGGGAAATTGTAAGTACTGGGATTAAATCCAACCCTCCTAAGGTTTCCCAGACATGTCCTCTTCCCCATGACACTATTATTTGATTGGGTCTCACATGCTGTATTCAATCTACTCGAAAATGCTGAAATGCGCCTCCTAAGGATTACTTAATGGCAATTAAGAGCTTTAAGGCAAAATATTATACCCTTCCACTCTGCTGGAATCATGCCCACCCCTAGATTGCATCCCCCAAGTCAGTAAGTGAAACTGAATCCTGTTCTCAGGCTGAACATGGCTCCCCAACAACTGCATCCTACAATGCTGTAAAGCCCAGGAGCTGCTGAGAGACTAACCACTTTCTCTATGTCATACAATTTTATAGACGGCTGTCATGAGGTGGGCGATACATGGCCATCTAGATGTTATTTGACTATCCCCATCAGACCCAACCAGCGTAGCCAATAGAAATGATCGTATTTACAGTCAAACATTATCTGGCTGACTACATGTTTCCCAAGCCTATTCTATCCTGCCCTTCCCAGCTATCTTTTTTTTAATCTAAGCTAAGAAATCCCCAAAGCCTTAGGTTTTCTTTGGCAAGAAGGAATTCTGATGCCGCGATCATTTGAGCTATCTTTTGGGACAATCAGAGCTGCAAACTGTACTCTAAATGCAGCCACGCTGTATGTAAAAGCGTTTAGGATACTTGCCATTTTATTTCTAGCTTTCCTATTTATTTATTTATTCTTTACAAAGCATTTTCTCCTTCCCCTTTACCCACTGCCTCTGCATACCAAGTTAGTTTCTTTATTGAGCTAACCCTTACAGCCTCATAATCTTATTCCACTTCAGATCCCATCTGCTTTGGGTTATGTATTCTATACTTCTGTAACTGCACCGCCTGAGAACAGAATAGAGCATAAAATGCAAACTTTATTATTTTGAGAATTTCAATCTGTATACTTTCAATGTAACACAGCTGGCATCCTGGTGCTTTGCACAGACCCCTTCTTTTCCCCAGCTGAAAAGCAGCACTGCACAAAATAAGCACCTGTAGTCATTTAATCTAAACATTTAGCCAAGTCACATTATTTCCCCAGAATATGTATAATCAACCAAAAAAAAATCAATACAGCCAAGTAAGGTAGAGAATGGAGTTCTGCAGGTCTGGTCAGACAAACTCACTCTGGGTGTTGAGCAGGCGGGAGAAGTAACAGTAGAACTCAATCTGCTGCTCACAGTACTCGGAGGCATTTGCCAGGGCTGACACCTCGCCCCATGATGCATTCCAGTAGTCAACAGTGCCCAGGAATGGATTTTCAGGGCTGTAGCCTGTCACTTTTGTGAGCCAATATCGATTGTGCCGAACAATTGTCCATGCCCGATCCTCTGAAAGTGGGGAGGACATTTTAGCAATAGTTTGAAATAAATACTTGGTACAACATCTCTCTCTCTCGTATCTCATGGGCTAGCTAACTGGGAGCGTGTCTGAAGGGAAGAAACACAGCCTTCTCCAAAGACTAGGATGTAGTCAAACTTTTCACAGTCAGCATCCAGATTTTTAGGAGAAGACTTCCTAAAGTCCAGGAGAAGACACAGATCCTGGAATAGTCACCTTTTTTGGAACTCAGTTCCCAGACTCCGCCAGCCAGCATGGCAGGGGGATTCTGGGAGCTGTGGTCCAAAAAAGCAACAATTTCAAGTTCTGCCTCTAAAAGAACAAGTTTTGGAATACTGACCAATGCACCTTGATAGGGGAAAGCCCAGGATTTTCATTCATTCCCACATACCTCGAATGTCACAGTAAACAGTGAAAGGTTTCAGGGGCCCACTGCCATCAGGGTCAATGGTGTAGTTGCCAGATGTTTTACCACTGAGTCGGTAGGCATCACAGGTTTCCTTGTAAATGGCTGAGAGATGAAGGAGGAAGTGAGGAACCTGCGGCACACAGACCAGCACTTTAAGCCCTCCCCTACCCAGGCCCTTGGCTCACGAGTGTGGCAGGTCTCCCCCTTGTAACCCGTCAAGTCACAGATGCATGTGAAGTCATCCCAGGACTGGATGCAGCGACTGCCATGTTCACACATGTTGGGAGTACACCTGGCACACACAGTAAGAGAAGGCAGTTAACACTGTAGATAAGGACTTTGCCTCACAGCATGTGTGCAAGTCTTCAAGAACCCCATGCCCTGTAACATTTTACGGATGAAAACTGGGACACGGACACCTATGCCTAAGCATCATCAGGGGGAACTCTTGATGGAAAAAGTTATGGATAAGCTAAGAGAGGCTGCAGCAGTTTGCTTTCGCCTTAGCCTACCAAGAAGGGCAAGTTTCCTTCCTCTCCTCTCCCTCCTACTGACTTAACTGAGTGCAAACTTTTTTGCACTTTCAATTCAGTTTGCAGAAAGTGTGAGAAGGAGAGAGAAACTGGGACATTTTGAAAATAGGTGATAAAATGGGACAAGAAAGAATTAATTGCGACTGTCCCTGCTAAATCTGGAGGATGTGGACCCCAGCAGCTTTACCTCCTTCATATTTGAAGGGCCTGTGGCTCTTCTGGAGAGCATCTCAAACATGTACAGAGGGCACCTCTCACACCTTAAGAACTACTGAAGCCATAAAACCTAACACTTTTTCTTAAGCTTGAATAAGGAAAAAGCCCCTGGTAAACTCAAATACAGGGTATGACGGTGCTACCCACCTCCAGCTGGAATCTCCAAGCATCTAGTAACTAGAACTACTTTAGTGACATGCTGCAATACAGAGTATTAACATGGAACACAGCTGTTTTGTGTTCCAGTCAGCTATACTCCTTATGGAATACTCCATGTCATCCCCCACCCCCGTTTTACAATACCCTGCTCCCCACAACTGAGTTGGTACTGGGGAGCCAGGGTGGTCCTCTGAGTTTTCCTTATAAAAGTTATTTTGTATTTCCACAAACTTTGAGGTTTCCCTAGAGCAGTGGTTCTCAACCTGTGGGTCCCCAGATGTTCGTGGACTTCAGCTCCCAGAAGCCCTGAGCATTGACCCATAGTGGCTGGGGCTTCTGGGAGCTGAAGTCCACGAACATCTGGGGACCCACAGGTTGAGAACCACTGCCCTAGAGAGAAAGCTTAGGCTTTTGGCCTACAACTCCTTTCAAAGTGTAACAGCCCAAAGAATTAATTTTTCCAAGCTCTACCCTAGTGTGCTGTTATGTCACTATGATTCTACAATGGCCCCGTCCTGACTACAGTTCTGCTGTTATACACCAGCCAAATTAGCTATCCAAGGGAATGACTGCCTACAATTATGACAATTTCATCTCTAACCATACTGGTTTACTATCAATGACAGGTTTCTGATGCATGTATGTAATCCTTCTGAAAACCATCTTAAGTGGAAATGATCATTTTTCTAACACCTTGTGAGAATGAATTTGAGGAAACATCTCAGTTTTACATGAAAAAATGCAGCCTTTTCTCCCCATTTTGCTTCAAACTCATCATATAAGACCTGGTGTCAAAATATGTACATCATGAGGTAAAAGAGGTTTCACTATCTAGATATCTTACACACACTGTTCAACTTTTAAAACTGCCAGTCCTAGGAGCAACTGATTTGTAAGACTCCTACTCCTTTTCTGAATCTTCTAAAAAGAACTGTGGGGACTATTATTAATTATCAGAGTTGGGAAATTTTATTTCAGAAAAGTTACTAGGGGCTGACATGGCTTCAATCTTGTTAAAATTTCCAACTGGCCCAATGTGTAGTCAGATTTTATATTTTAAAATAATACTGTCACTGTTTCCTACCAAGTGATATCAATTTCAGCCACAACAGGCAACTGATTATACCAACTGCCATCAGCACTTTTTGGAAGGATCAGAGGGGACACTTTCACGGAAGTCAATCATATTAGAATTATATACACATTGCAAACAGACGTTGCTTCATTCATCCATATACTTTATGAAGTATTCATTGGCCCCAAGAAGCTGGAAGGCAGTTACTACACCCCCAGCGCCCCAACAGATCCTCCTAAGACCTGCAGTTTCAGAGATGCCTCAACCTTTTTAAGATATCTAGAAAATCAAATCTTTTCTATCTTCTGACCTAAGTATTCTGAAACATCTTTTGAATTATTAGTTTCAATTAATGTGCTGCAGTTCTAATATTCTGAGAAAGAATAGATTTTCTTCCACCGCTTCCCATGTAATTTCTCATTCTATGAATACAGAGCTAGACTATCCACAGGATGTTATTCCAAGCATGATGCTCAAACATCTTCCATTGTAACACCATTCTCCAGACCACTTTACTTGCCCTTCACCCTGCCTTCTCAGGTTCTTGAAGGTACTAGTTTGATCTATAAACTATTAGCATGGTTCTGTTTATTTTCAGCCTGTCTTCTAAAGTAGGTACAAAAAAGGTAAAAGACAGATTCTCAAGTTCAGAAGGAATTTTTTTTCCAGTCATCCTGGAAGAAATGTCGAGGATATAAGATATGTTTCTCCTTCACCTTTACAAGAGCACTACCACTGAAATCAGCATTTATCGCTCTCCTTGCTTCCATGGAATTCAGTGTAGATGAAGTTTTCAAATAGTCTCCCATGCATGGACTGACAACATGCAAACCATGCACTCAACACTAGATCATTTGGGGGGGCTGTTAAATAAAAGCTAGATAGCCACCTATCAAAGATACTTTAGCGCTGGCTTCTTGAAGTGGCAGTCAGAAGAGATGATTTTATATGCCCTCAGACCATTCTCTCCTCCTTCTACCACCATATTACTGCTAAAGCCTTGCCCAAGTATATTAGAGCAATCTCTCCACACATGTTGTTATAACTGAGGCTGGTCAAAGGCATTTGCTGCCTAAGACAAATATCCCCTGTTATTTTCATGCACAGAAGCCAATTAGATTGGCAGTTCAACATTGCTTTAACACTAGTATCTGGACAGCAGGCTAGTTTAGAGAGTGTTGGACAAGACTCTGTGCTGCTCACAGCTTAGCCCTCTAAGAAAGACAAATGGCCAAAGGGTTCAGATGGAGAAGATGCTACTCCATGAAGTGGTTACCTCACTCTGCCTAATAGCAAGGCAGGCCCTGTACCAATTCAAGTCACAACCCTAAGCTAGAATCTACCATCTCACAAACATACCTATCAGTGACACCACAAACGTTGAAGTACACTTCAAAGTACTTGCCCAGCCGATGCTGGCGGACCATGTCTAACTCAATAGGCTGCCGATCCACAGTGACCATCTGCATGCACCCATGGAAGGCTGTCTGGTTGGAGGCACAACCGGTACGTGATGCTGGCTTGGGACAGCCTACAAAACACAAACATTAGCCCAGTAACGTGCATTGGGGGGAAAAAGGAAAGAGTGATTGAGAAAGAGAGGGAGAGACGAAGAGGGGAGGGGTGGGAAGAGAAACACAATCTGGAACAAATATAAGATGAGACTATATCCTAAAATTCCACTCTGGGTTCACCACATGAAGCTTTGTTTAGGAAAGAAATAACTTCCAAAGACAGTTGGTTAACTTACAAAGATTTGTTAGTGATGGAAAAAGGGCAATTTAAAATGAAATCACATGATGAATTTACTCAAGAAGGTTATGGTATGTGTTGATTTTCTTACAGACAATTGACTGAACAGTTTAAAATGGATAAAAATGTATATAGTTTTAACATGCCTAAATCTGTATTTGAAGAACAATTATGTGCTGATGAGGGAGAACAGGTTGGTTACCTGTAACTGTGGTTCTTCGAGTGGTCATCTGTGCCCTCACACAATGGGGATCTTCGCACATGCGCAGTAACTTTTGGAAAGTTCCAGAGCTGAGCAGCTTGGTGGGAACCCCTCCCCCATCCGGTACTGAGCATGCTCAGTCCCGCCAAGCTAACAGTCTCTCCTCAGTTTCAAAGTCCACCGAAGCAAGACCTGAAAAAAGGGAGGCTGGACAGGTGTGTGTGAGGGCACAGATGACCACTCAAAGAACCACAGTTACAGATAAGCAACCTGTTCTTCTTCTTCGTGGTCTCTGTGCCTCACACAATGGGAGACTGAGTAGCTTACCATTGGACAGCGGGTCAGGTCCTACAGGATAGAAGACAGCACCGCCTGGCCGAAGCAAGCATCACGCCAGGCCCTACAGTCAAGGCGGTAGTGGCAGATGAAGGTTGAAGGTCACAACCATGTAGCCACACAGCAAAGCTCTTGTAGGTCAACTCCCCTGAGAAGGGCTGCTGAGGAGGCCTTCGCCCTGGTAGAATGGGTCCAAAGCAAAGCCGGGGGAGGTTGCCTGGCAAGTTCATAGGCAAGGTGAATTGTCTGGGCAACTCATTTGGAAAACTGTTGAGAGGACACTTTATTACCTGACGCCCACCGTAGCACACAAAAAGGTGGGGAGTCTGATGGAAAGTGGAGGTCCGTTGAAGGTAAAAGGCAAGCGCACAGCGCACGTCGAGCAAGTGAAGAGAGCGCTTGAGGGACGATGCAGGGTCTGGATAGAAAGTAGGTAGAATCAAGTCTTGATTTATATGGAAATCAGAAATCCAACTTTAGGAAGAAAAGAAAGATCAGGATGGAAGACCACTTTGTCCTGGTGGAACACCAGGAACTGCTCATCACAACGCAACGCAACGCAGTTAGTTCTCCTGCTCGCCTGGCTGAAGTGATGGTGACCAAGAATGCCGACTTCATAGTGAGGAGGCGGTCATAAGACACAGCCATCGGTTCAAAGGGACAATGACCACGGAGGAAGCGGTGGAGTGACAGGAGGATACAGGTGTTGCAGGTCCTTGAGGAATTGCTTCACTGTAGCATTCCAGAAAAGGGCAGAAGAAGGAGAACCCTGTGGCTGATAGGCCACGACTGCGGAGAGATAAACTTTCAGGGGGAAGAAGGCGAGGCCCTGATCTCGTAGCACCAGGAGGAAGTGAAGCACTATGGACAGAGAGGTAGGAAAAGCAGGCTCATCATGGGAGACAGCAAAGACCACAAACTTCTTCCATTTGTACTAATAGGACCTACGAGTCGATTCTTTCCTCGCAGCTGTAAGAACAGCTTGGATAGCAGAAGAGTCTAGAATGTTATCCTCCAAGCGTGTAGGCACAGAAGAGGGAGGTCTAGGTGCAGTCCCCAACCCCCCAAATGAGAGAGAATGTCCAGCATGTTCTGGAGCCTCATGATGTGGCCCCGCGCCATGGCAAGGAAGAGGCCAAACCAGAGCTGCCTCAGCCAGAAGAGAGCGACGAGGATGGCGTCTGCCTTATCTGTTGTGATTTTCGCCACCACTTGACTTAGAAGAGGAAATGGTGGAAAGATGTAAAGGAACTCTCTGCTCCAAGGAAACTAGAATGCATTACCGAGAGAGCCGGGGCCCGGGCCAGCTCTCGAGCAATAACTGGGACACTTCCTGTTGCGATGGGTTGTGAAGAGATCAACGGTTGGCGTGCCCCCATCGGGACACTATCCGCCGGAAGGCAGTATCGGACAGGGACCATTCGTGATGTCACGCTGTGTCCCTGCTCAGTGTGTCCACTGTCACATTGTTCTGCCCTGCGAGATGGACCGCAACAGGGTGTATGCATAGCGGAATGCACCAATCCCAGATGCGTAGAGCCAGATGGAGCAGAGTGGAAGAGTGAGTGCCTCCTTGCTGATTCACGTAACAGACAGCTGTCGTATTGTCTGATAGGATCTGGACGGTCTATCCGACAACGAGGGTTCGAAAAGCCCGAAGCGCTTTGAAAATTGCCAGTAGCTCCAACCTGTTGATATGAAGATGCAACTCCAGGCCGGCCCAGTGGCCTTGAACTGCGCAACCATGACAGTGAGCTCCCCAGCCCAGCAGAGACACATCGGTCATGATAGTGAGAGTCAGACGGGGCTCCCAAAACAGCACCCCTGATAAGAGATGGCTTGGGGACAGCCACCAACCAAGTGAGTCCCGCACCGGACAAGGCACCCAAAGAATATGACATTGATCATCGAGGAGAGGGTCAAAACATCGGAGAAACCAGTGTTGGAGAGGGTGAGCGCGAATGCAGGAGGAGCAGGTGACCGCTGTCGTCGCAGCCATGTAGCCTAGGAGCTGCTGAAATGTTGCAGGCAGAAACGGAAAGATTGTGCAGGACAGCAGCTGCAGCCTGTCTCAGAGTCCATGCGCGCCTCAGAAGTAAGAAGGCCCTCGCTCGAGTGGAGTCGAGCATGGCCCCAATGAAATCTAGGACACGCAAGGGCTTGAGGTGCGATTTCTTGGGTTTCACTCTGAGCCCAAGATCGGAAAGAGGGAGAGAGCAATATAGTATCCTCATATAGCTTTTGTTTGCAGGACGCCACCAGGAGCCAGTCATCCAAATAGAGGTAGACGAGAACATTCTTCATGTGGAGGTAAGACACCACAGGGCCTAGGCACTTTGTGAAGATCCGGGGGGGCAGTAGAGAGCCCGAAAGGAAAACCTTGTATTGGTAGCAGACGCTGTCGATCACAAAGCAGAGATACCTCCTGTGCTGGGGGCGAATGGAAATGTGGAAGTAGGCATCCTGTAGATTAATGGATGTGAACCAGTCCCAGCGCCTCAGAAAAGATAGAATCGAGGGCAGGGTGACCATCTTGAACTTCCAGGGGGCAATGAAGGAGTTCTCCCCTCTGAGGTCCAGAATGGGTCGGAGCATGCCATCCAATTTGGGTACTGTGAAGTACCGGGAGAAGAAGCCTGTGGATTTTGCTGCGGGCGTAAGTCGCTCTATGGGCCCTTTGAGAAGGAGGGTCTCTACCTCTTCGAGGAGGGCTGGGCTGGCAGGGGTGGAATAGAAGATGCCGAGAGGAGGAGTATTTCGAAACTTGATGGCATAATCAAGACAAACTATGGTCAAAACCCATGAGTCCGATGTGATGTTGCGCCAGATTTGAGGTGGCAGGCCAGTCCTGTGGTTCCAGCGAGGCAGTTGGGCAAGTGGAAGAGGGGCAGAAGCGGCGACCTGTAACAAGGGTCAAAAACTAGATTTGGCAGTCATGGAGAATTTCTTGGAAGACGGTTGGCTATGCCTAATGGAACGGCGGGAAGAAGCCGGTAGGGAAGATTGCAGAGATGAGCAGTGAGGAGAGTGTGACCTGTAAGAGTAGGAAGGGTGCCTCCAGGAAGAACATGATTAAGGTGGCCTCCTAGGCTGGGCCGAGGAGTGAAGGCCCATCTTTTTAGCTATCAGACGAGCTTTCACAAGTTGGTCCATCGCCTCATCTGTAGTGGCATGGAACAGCCCTTGGCCATCAAAGGGCAGGTCCTCAATACGCTTTCGGCTATCCTCTGTTAAACTGGCAGACTGGAGCCAAGCAAAACGGCGGAGAGCAACTGCACCATCACGCACGCCGCACCCTCAACAGCATGTCAAAAGAACAAAATCTGTTGATGCAAAAGGGCCACAGACTTGTTAAACAGCAGTGACCCTGTGATCATCCAGCAAGTGGGAGAGAAGGGGAAAGAATCTATCCCAGATGTTGCATTGACAGGCCACCAGGCAAGCTTGAGTATTGGAGATCCTGGCGATCAACGAAGAAGCAGAATAGAAGCGACGACCGAAGACATCTGAACGGCAGCCCTCGCGATCAGGCGGGGTCGTATGAGCCCTTTTGCCGCCTCTAGTTTGGGACGACTCAACAACAACCGAATTTGGAATCGGATGATTGAGGAGGAAATCAACGTCTTTCTTCTGGGTGCGGTAGAGACACTCCAGGCGGTGAGGGTTTGGTTGGCCATGTGGACTAAGAAGTCCGAGAACTGCTTGACATCCTCAGGAGCGGAATCAGGAGACGAGTCTCCAAACGCTAGAGGTGGTGAGGTGTTGAGATTGTGGTATGGAATCCATAGAATCACTGTCAGAATCATAAGAACCAGAAGAAGGAGATGATGAGCAAAGGGATTGAGAACGACAATGTCGAGCTGGTCCCATCTCAGAAAGAACAGCAGATGGAGCAGAAACCGGTAGAACAGTCGGGGCCAGTAGCAAGACTGGAATTTGCACTGGTACCGAGGCCAGGGTGTGAACTGGTACCAAAGTCAATGCCGACGAAATATGTAATGTGGTCAGGATCAGTGCAACGACAGACTGTGTCGACAACGAAGCCGACAGAGATGTTGGCAGAGTAGACGCAAGCTGAATATCCAGTAGAGGCCATGACACTGTGGCTGTCACCCGAAGAGGTGAAACGGCCCGACAATGAGGTGATGGGTCTCATGACTGATGGTGAGACCAAGAGCGGCAGTAGTAGGCTGATCAGGACTGAGAACGGGATCTGGAGAGATACTGAGGGGAACTCCGGTAACGAGATCCCGAATGGGACTGCGATGGAGATCGTGAACGTCGAGGGCGGTAATGACAAATATCGGGATGGTACCAATCGCGGTAGGCCAGCGAGTAAGAGTGGTAGGAGCTGGGCTGCTCTCTCAAACGACATTCATGGCCATACCTGGTGATATAGGAGGCCGAGGAAAAGAGCAAATCCACCCTGGCCAGCAAAGGCTCATAAGCAGTGCGAAGTCGGTAATCCTGACGACGTGGGGATCTACCTCGTTCACTACGTCCCGGAGAGTGAGCCACACTAAGCTGTGGTCAGTCTCAGGAAACAGCTCAAGAAGCGTCCGAAGCAGGCGGACGGTCGAACTCGGGACAGCCAGGAGAGAGAGACGGAGCCATCTGAGTTTGCAGGCAGCCATCTCCAGATTAGCCAGAGGTCACAGGCAAGGAAGCCACTGGCGAGGATCGACCGTCCAAGTTGGAAACCAGAGCCACAGTAGCTGAGACCAACAGTACCGGGAGCTGAGTAGTGTCCCGTACAAGCAAAAGGGCCGGAGCATTCTCCTCGACGGACGTTGCAGGCTGCCTTGGTGGAGGAGTCGGTAAGGGACTGAGAGAGGCAGGCTGAGTAGCCAATGGTTGGGTAGCGGGAGAAGGAGAGCAGTGCTTCTCCTTTCTCCTCTCTTCTTTTCCTTGTTGGAGGAAACAGAAGAATGGTGCAACGAGGCACGTTTATACTCTGCCAAGGTAGGGACCTTGTGAGTTCATTGCGAGGTCAAAGTGGCATCTCCAGAGGCTTGGACAGTAGGCATCTTGGAGAGCTTCGGAATCTTAGGCAGAGATGAAATCGGCGGCAAGGTCGACGAGGCTGCTGTCAGTACCGGTACCAAGGCTGTCGATACCGAAGGAGCGGACGCTACCAATAACTTCGGGGCTGAAGTAGAGGGCATCGTGAAAGGCGCCGATACCAACATGGTGGACAGAGTCGTATTCAAAGAAGCCTGCTCCTTAATACGAAGGGCCTGCTCCCAACAATAGGGTTTCAACCGAGAATTTCTATTCTTAAGAGTCTGTGAGGTGAAGTCCTTACAAACAGAGCAGGCCCTAACGTTATGGTCCTCCCTGAGCAGAACAAACAGTCAGGGCAGCGTCCAAAAGGGAGACCTTACGGCCGCAAAACATGCACAATTTAAACAAAGATGACATAAGACGGGGGGAAGAGTTCTTACAGTTTTGTTGTAAAAGATGAGAAAAAATGAACGAAAGATGAAGAAAAAAGGTAAAGAATCAAGGAACTGCTCAGTGAGGAAGTGTTCCGAGCTGCTAGTAGGTCAGCGGACGAAAAGAAACTGAGGAGAGATCGTTAGCCTGGTGGAACTGAGCATGCTCAGTACCAGATGGGGGAGAGGTTCCCACCAAGCTGCTCAGCTCTGGAACTTTCCAAAAAGCTACTGTGCATGCGCCAAGATTCCCACTGTGTGAGGCACGGAGACCACGAAGAACACTGAATTGCCAACATATATAAGTCAATGCTCAACACTGAAACAGAAAATAAGCAAGTGAAAAACTATGATTAAATGGGCACAAAATGTAGGTAAACATACTCAAATGAAAAATGGGGAAACAACGCGGTCAAAAGATGGACAGGTTGTTTACTTATATAACTGTAGTTCTTCAAATGGTCATTTGTGCCCTCATACAATAGATTCTTCATGCCTGCACAGAAGCCCAACCAGAAAATTCTAGAGCTGGGTAGTTTACCAGGAACCCCACTCCCATCCATGTACTGTGCATGCCTGAGCCCACCAAGTTACTATCTCCTTAGTTTCAAAGTCTAGAGGGGCCTGAAAGAGGAGAGGTGGGTGGGATTGTATGAGGGCACAGATGATCACCCAAAGAACTACAGTTACAGGTAAGCAACATGTCCTTCATCTTCGTGGTCTCTATACCTCACATAATGGATAATTAAAAAGCTTATCTCCCAAGATGGTGTGCAGATCAGGTCCTAGAAGACAGAGGACAAGACAACATGATCAAAATAGGCATCTCTTCTGGCTGTGCAGTCAAGTCTATAGTGATGAATTAAAGTAGATGGTTGAGACCGAGTCACTGCTCTACAGAGTTCTGGAAGTTCGACCCCACAGAGCAGTGCTAGAGAAGATGAGATAACCCTTGTGAAATGTGCTCAAAGAGATGGCAGAACCAGCTTGCATGCAAGTTTATAGGTGACCCAGATGAGCTCCACAATCCACTTGGAAAACAAGTGCACTGAGACTGCGTCCTTTGCATCTGCCACCATAAGAGATGAAAAGATGACAAGGTTGATGCAATGAGGAGGTACACTGGATGTAGAACACAAGGGGATGGCAAACGTCAAGAGAATGCAAAGAGTGCTCTAATACAGAAGATGGTTCCGATGGTTCAGGATAGAAGGTAGATCTTCTTCCAAATGAAACTGGGAGACAACCTTAGGTAAGAAGGTAGCATCAGGCCATGACACCACCTTGTCCAGATGGAAGACAAGAAAACGGGAGTGGTTAACTCCTCCAAGCAGCAAGCAGAGGTTACAGCCACCAGGAAAGTGGTGTTCAAGGTCAGCAAATGTTCGTCAACTGTTGCAAACAGTTCAAAAGGGTGTCACATCAGCTGGGAGACCACCCATGAGAGTGACCAAGGTGTAATGTGTGGTGACAGAGGAGGATAATGGTGTTGCAATTCTTTCAGGAACCTCTTGACTACTGGGTCACAGAAGAAGGTCTGTAATAAAGGCTGGAATACCACAATTGCAGAGGTAACCTTTAATCAAAGAAAAGGTCAGACCTCACTCTTTCAAAGAAAGCAGGAAGCACAGAACTATGGTCAACAATCCAAGGGAAGAAGGTTCAGACCTTGAAGTGGCAAACAAACAGAAGCATCACCAATTATAAAGGTAAGACCTCTTAGTAGACTCCCTACTGGAGACCTGCAAGACAGCCTGGTGTCTTAGAGAGCCTACTGCATTATCCTCCATGCTGTTAACTGAGCAGAGGAAGATCTGCTGGAGTGAGAAGAAAGATCTGCAGATCAAGGCAGTTGAATCCAACTACCTTGAGACATGGCAAGAAGAGATCCAAACCAATGTTGTGTTGGCCAGAAAAGAGCAATGAAAATCGCATTTATCTTGTCTGCAGCTAGCTTGGCTAAGACCTTCCCAAACAGTGGAAAAGGTGGGAAGAGGCAGTCGAGGCCACACACCCAGTTGAACTGTAACGCATCTCCCAGAGAATTAATCTCTTTCCGGACCCTGGTGCAGTAACCCCAGCACTTTCTGTTGGTCCAGGTTGCAAACAGATCTACGTCTGGAGAACCCCAACAAGACACTATGAGGTGAAAAATCCAGTTGGAAAGAGTCCACTCATGACGGAGAGCACAGCTCAGGACATCTGATAAAACACTGACCAAACCCACCAGGTGTATAGTGACTGGATGAATTTTCCAAGGGATGCACCAGTCCCAGAGTTGAGTGGCTAAGTCCAGCAGTGTTGTGGAGTGAGTTCCTCCCTTGTGATTGATATAACAGACTTCTGTTGTGTTGTACGAAATTATTTGGACAACCTTCCTCCAAAATAGCCTATGAAAGGAATAAAGAGCCTTGAAAATTGCTAGAAGCTTCAATGCTTGATGAGGAGAGAATTAGAAGCAAGCAGGAAAAACCAAGAAAGGCAGAAGAGATGCATGAAAAGGAGAAAGAGAAATGCTTGTCAGCCCCAGACACACTGACAGAAGCTATCCATTCAGTGGATGGAGAGAAACTGAGGAGATAATAGCTCAGCAAACTTAGGCTTATGCAGGAGGGAGTTGGGTTCCCACCAACCTACTCAGTTTTAGAACTTTCCAACAGGGCTTCTGCGCAGACATGAAGAACCCATTGTGTGAGTCCCAGAGATCACGAAGAACAACTAAAATATACTCTAAATCATCATCTTAAAGAGAACTTTTAAAAAATGATGCATAGATGGTATGTAACATCATAAAGGCTGTCTAAAATGTATAAAGGTCCTTCAAATGTTTGCTGGAAACATGAACAAAAAGAAGAGACTTTTTACCATAAGTGGTGGACCTGTGAGAAAGGAAAAAGGTTTTGGGTGATGATACATGGACTGATATTTTGAACGTAAAGATTCAATAGAAACGTTAACTTTTTCTACTGTGTTTGATAGATGAACACACTGATAAGAAGTTGGGAAGATTCTATATTTGATTACAGCTGCGAGAGTGCTGTATGCTCAGAAATAGAAAAATGTGTCCGGTTCCGGCGAGAGCAGGGAGACACGGCTCCTCAGCGTCTCCCAAAGCACTGCCGCCACCGCGGGTTACCATCTGAATAATTCAGACATCAGATGGTTTGTTCTGTGTCCTGGAGCAGAGGGGCACAGCAAGAGAGTGTCGAGCAAGAAACAGTGGGTTCGGCTTTCCCTACCAGTACTCGAACTGAACGCGAAGATGAAAGTCGCCCCAGCAAGCTTGTGCCACCGTCAAGTTTCACCCGCACTGGCGGGGAGGAGGGGGGATTACCTCCCTCCCCTTCCTATCCCTGCCACCGAAATTTCTTCCTTGACTAAAAGAAGGAAACCCATTTCTTCTGCTGGAAGGGTTCCCTTTTGTTTTATGTGTTTGGCCATTTTGGCCATTTTGATATACAAAGGAAGAACCCTGAGAACTACAGCAGATAACCCCCCTAGAGGAACAACTGCTCATGGATGATAAAAATCCTTTCTCCTCTTTTCTTTGAGAACATGGACTGGAAGGACACTTTAAAACTCTTTGTGTGTGTGTGTTTTTTCTTCCTCAGACTTTTTGGGCATTGGCATTCTATGGAAAGAGATTCAGGAGAAAGATGCCAAAATTGAAAGGGGAGTACTTTCTGTCCTTTTGCTTTCTGAGACTTTCTCCGTGAGATATTTGTTGTTAAAAGATAGTGTTCTTCTTCTTCTTCTTCTTTTTTTTTTTTTTTGCTCTTCTCCTTTTTATGCCGTCTTATACCTGAGAAGGTTAAATTCCACACTGTTTTAAGAGTTAAGCCCTACAGCTCTGAACTATGGTGAAGAGTAAGTTTTGTTTGTTACCTTGACTCTGCCCGTTCCAGACTGTTTACAAGCCAGATAATTCTGAAGTGAGACAGAAGCTGTTGTGGATATCAACGTTAAATGAGCTGGTAAAATGCAGATGCAGCAATAAGGAGTGTGAAATATGAACTGTTGGTGAAATATAGAAGAGCTCTCCATATGTGGAAATATCCACATGTTAACTGAAGACTTGATGAACTGTAGTATTTGTAGCAGGACCAAATAGCTGATCAATTAATTAATGGACTATATAAATGTAAAACTTTATAGGGAATTAGTGATGAATTGCAGATGGTCAAATCTATTAATTAATGAACTAGTCAAATGATTAATTATCTGGATTTATTAATTGTTATTGGGTTTGGTCCTCAGATCTTGTATGCGTAGGTATAAGGTTAGTTGATACTTATGGAAAACAAAGAATTTTATTTAACAATAATAAATTCTCTGTGGGTAAAATAATGAAGAAGATATAAATTGTTTGGACTTTTATAAATTGGTATGGTGAAAGAGCTTAGTACCTAGAGTTAGTTATAGTTAATAGGAGACCCCCACAATCTCTGGTGTTAATACTCAAAAAGAACATACCACTTGGTTATATCAGTCAGGAAAAACAAGAATAATAATAATAAAATAATAATAGCGATTAAATAAAAAACAAAAATAAAATTAGAAATTAGATCCAATTAATTTAGTTTGGGGCAATATAAAACTCTATAACATTCTACCCACATTTGATTGAGATGTAGTATTTCCAAATTAATAGCAAAGTCTGAGACCACAACCCTTAAAGAACTTTGAATCTATTCTCAATCACCAAAGCAAAAAGAAAGATGCACAAGATGAGATCAGGCAAGGCCCGAAGTGCAGAATCACAGACAAGAAGAGACTCCATAGAAGAACCCCCTGAATACCAAAAGAAGTTTATGGAAAAAGTTAGAAATTATATGATGGACATTAGGCAAGATCTGAAAGATTTAAAATCCCAAATGTTGGAAATGCACGATACATTAGAACAGGTCAAGAAAGATGTGACTTGTAATAATAAAGAGACTGATATGAATAAGAAAGATATTCAAGTGTTAAAACAGAAAATGACTGCATCTTCCTTAGATTTTGAGAAGCAACTTGACAGACTTGCTTTGCTGGAACAAAAACAAATGGATGCATGGATACGTATTAGAGGCTTTAAAGAAAGACGGGAGGAAGATATAAGGAAAAGGATTGTTGGACTGATGGCAGACTTTCTGGAGACTGGAGAAGAAATAATTGATAGTGAGATTGACACCACTTACAGAGTTCAATCTATGCTTGCAAAAAAGAAAAACATACCCAGGGATGTTGTGGTGCAATTTACCAGGAAATTCAACAAAGAAAAAGTAATGGACGATCATAATAAATCACCTCTAATGGATCAAGGAAAACAATTAATTATTCTGCGACAAATTCCAATGCGAATATTGAAGAAACGGAAGGACTATGATTTCCTAGTTACAAAGCTAAGAGTGAACCAAATTATGTACCACTGGGACTGCTTAGAAGGGGTGATATTCAATTTCAAAGAACAGAGATTTTGACTTAATACCATTAAGAAGACTGAAGATTTTCTTAAAACCCACGGAGACGAACTGAGTAAGGCTAAAGTAACATCTCCAAGGAGAATAGAGAGACAGTCCAGAGAAAAACATACGATGGTGGAAACCCTAAATGGTAAAGATCACGACCAGAGAGAACAGGAAAACAAAACGAGTAAAGAAATTTTGGAGGAGAGTGTAGAAGAAAACAGACCTACGGAAACCAGTCTTACTGATTTGGATTTAGATGACTTGGCAGTGTTGAAAGTTAAGGAAAAATGAACTGTACTATCATCGAGGCTCCTCCTCCACGGGGAGCTCCATCAGCAGGGGTTCCTCGGCGGGCTGGGTGGGTGGTGGAGTCGGGGGTCGCACCACCTTTGGTGGAGAGCGTCGTTTCTCCTTACGCTTCTTCTTCTTCCCTTTCTCCCCCAGGCCCTCAGTGGCTGGGCGCTTCTTCTGAGCCGCGGTCAGCGGCCTGGAGGAGGAGGTTGAGGCCTGCGAGCCCGCAGGTTCCTCACGTGCCCGAGTTGCCGAGATCTTCGGAATCCTCGGCAACTTCATTATTGGTACCGAGCCCGGTACCGATGTCGACAAGGTCGAGGGCACGGCAGCCGCCGCTGCTGCCGAAGAAGAAAAAGAGGACGGGCGTTTCTCGGCCATCGTCACTGGTCCCTTAGCACGAAGAGACTCCTCCCAACAATGGAACTTGAGCCTTGCCGACCTGTTGCGGAGAGTCTGGTGGGTAAACTCTCTGCAAATAGAGCAGGCCTGAACGTTGTGCCCCTCGCCCAAAGGCACTTAGAGTGTCGGTCGGAGAGAGCAACCTTCCTTCCACAGGAGGCGCAGCGTTTGAAAAGAGCCGACATAAACAGAGGGCAAGGCAAGAAAGAACAAAGTCCGAGAACGCCAAACACAGTCCGAGATCCGAAATCGTCGTCAAGCCAGAAAAAAGGTCAAAACCGATCGAGAAATTACCAAAGTCAAGTCCGAAATCCGTAGTCGAAAATACCAAAAATAGCAATCGAAAAGCAAGCCAACAAGCAGAACCTTCTGTACGCTGAGGCGGACAAGAAAGAACTGAGGAGAGACCGTTAGTCGGCAGGAGGAGCATGCGCAGTACCGACATGGGGGAGGGGTTCCCGCCAAAGCTAACGAGCTCTAGAATTTTCCGAACGCTACCGCGCAGGCGCGAAAGCTCCTAATGCATGAGGCACAGAGACCACGAAGAAGAACTGCAATTGTCAGATGTTTTGAGATATAAGCATCCTCTGACCAAAGATTTCACTTCTTTCTCAAATCGACACAACTCCTGATCAAGAATAGATCTAATCTGGCTTTCAAAATTGTTCTTAAATTGCATCAAAAAGACTGAAATTCTACCAAAAGTATTGAGTGACCATAATCCTGTGAAATTGGTGCTGAGCTTAGGTACTACATCCACATGTTTGAGAATGGATGAAAATATATTACGACATGGAAACACTGTGGAATATTGTAAGAAGGAATTTGATGAATTTTTCAAAAGAAATCTAAATAATGAAGTGGATATAGGTACAGTTTGGGACACGGTCAAAGCCGTCTTCCATGGAATTTTCATCCAAAAAACATGTGAAAGAAAAAAGCAACAAAGAGCAGAATGGATGAACTATTAGATAAGATCAGAAACACTGAAAACAAGTTAACCTCAGATCCAAATAACAAATAACAAATGAACAGGTTGCTTACCTGTAACTGTAGTTCTTCGAGTGCTCATCTATGCCCTCATATATTAGGATCTTTTGCGCCTGCGTGGTAGCATTCAGAAGATTCGAGAGCTCAGTAGCTTGGCGGGGACCCCTCCCCCATGCTGGTACTGCGTATGCTCAGCCCGCCGAGCAACGGTCACTCCTCAGTTCTTGGTCCGCTGAGAAAAAGGGATCTGAAAAGAGGGGACGGATGGGCACAGATGACCACTCGAAGAACTACAGTTACAGGTAAGCAACCTCTTCTTCTTCTTCTTTGTGGTCTCTGTGCCTCATACATTAGGAGACTGTATAGCTTACCGGTAGGATGGTGGGTCAGGTCCTACAGAACAAAAGCCAGCACAGCACTTCCAAACTGAGCATCTTGACGGGATCGGCAGTCTAGCCTGTAGTGGCGCACGAACCACTAACTTACTTGGGACCAGGTCGCCACACGGCAGAGTTCCTGCAGGTCAACTCCTCGCAGGAGGACTGCAGATGTCGCCACGGCTCGGGTGGAATGAGCCTGAAGGAATGCTGGCGGAAGCTTCTTGGCGAGCTCATACGCCAGTTGGATAGTCTGGACCACCCATTTGGAAAAGCGCTGGGTGGACACCTTGTGGCCTCTTCGACGCCTAGGCCATTGCACGAAAAGAGGTGCGGGGTCTGTCTGTAAGAGGCAGTCCTGTCTTTCTAGAAGGTCAAGGCCTGACGAACATCCAAGGAGTGGAGAGATCACTCCAAGGTGTAGTCGGGTCTGGGTAGAAGGTGGGCAAGATGATATCTTGACTCATGTGGAAGTTAGACACCACCTTCGGCAGGAATGAAATGTCAGGCCGGAGGACACCTTGTCTCTGTGGAAGACGAGGCATGGCTCATCAGATCGCAGGGCTGCCAGCTGTCCTTCCCTCCTAGCAGAGGTGACAGCCAGCCAGAAAGCAGTTTTCATGGCGAGCAGCCTGTCATCTGCAGTCGCCATGGGTCCGAAGGGCAGACTCGTCAGTTGTGATAGTACCAGCGATAGCAACCATGGCAGTAGCGGCGGTGATACCGGTGGGTAGAAGTGCTGCAGGCCCTTCAGAAACTGTTTCATGGTACCGTGACGGAAGAGAGCCGCCAATGGGGATTGTGGTGGTTGGTAAGCCAAGACAGCTGTCAGGTAAACCTTCAGTGACGGGAAGGCCAGGCCCTACTGCCGAAGATGTAGTAGGAAGTGGAGCACGGTAGGCAGGTTGACAGGCGATACCAGCTCTCGTCGTTCCTCAACAAAAGCAACGAAGCGCCGCCACTTGTAGTGGTAGTTGCAGCATGTTGACTCTTTCCTGGTTGCAGTGAGGATGTTGTCGATGACAGGATCGTCTAGGGTGATATCCTCCAGACATGGAGGGCCAGGAGCGGCAGGTCCGGATAAAGCACGAGAACGTTGGAGTGGGAGAGGAGGTCCGGTGCTGTCGGAAACTGGAGAATCCATCCACGGGCGGCCTCGAACAGGGGCCCAAACCAGTGCTGCCTCGGCCAGTACAGTGCCATGAGAACGATGTCTGCTCGGTCCGCGAGGATCTTCGATATCACCAGCCGAGCAGAGAGAACGGAAGCAACGCGTAGAGGAGTCCCTAATTCCACCAAAACTGGAAAGCGTCGCTGACGGAGTGGGGATCGCGGCCAGCCCTCGAGCAGTAGCGACGACACTTCGTGTTCTCGCTGGTGGCGAAGAGGTCAATCGTCGGTTCGCCCCATCAATCTTGAACCATCTGGAAGGAATCGCTGGAGAGGGACCACTCGTGGTGGCATGAGGTATCCCTTCTGAGGGCGTCCGCTGTGGTGTTCTCCTGTCCGGCCAGGTGAACTGCCACCGGATGGATCCGAAGCGAGACGCACCAGTCCCAGAGCTCGAGGGCAATGTTGAGGAGGGTGGTTGAATGAGTCCCTCCTTGCCTGTTGACATAGCAGATCGCCGTCATGTTGTCCGTCAGGATCAGCACTGTGCGGCCTGTGATAAGGTGTCGAAATGCCCGTAGAGCCTTTGAGATTGCAAGCAGCTCGAGAGCGTTGATATGGAGGGCGGTCTTGTGACCGATCCAACGGCCGCGGACTCTGAGGTCGCCGCAGTGTGCTCCCCACCTGTAGAGGGAAGCATCCGTCGTTACCGTGAGTTTCGGATTCTGCTCCTGGAACAGCATGCCCGACAGAAGGTGGCTGTAAGACTGCCACGACAGCAGGGACTGGCACACCTGTTGAGATAGGTGGTAGCGGCATGACTGGTTGTCCAAGAGTGGATCGAAGACTCAGACAAACCAATGCTGAAGCGAAGTTGGGAGAGGTAAGTCACGGCGGTCGTCCAGGACATGTAGCCGAGCAGCTGTTGGATTCTCCTCGCTGTTACCGTCGGGGCATGGAAGACAGTAGATGCTCCCCAATGAAGCCTCCGCGCCCCGTCTATTGGTAGGTATGCCCTTGCCAATACCGCATCCAGAGTCACCCCGATAAAGTCGAGAACCCTTGTGGGCTCGAGATGGGACTTCTTCAGGTTGAATCGGAGTCCTAGATGGGTGAGAAGAGTCAGAGTCCGGTGTATGTCCCTGTAAAGTTTCTGTTTGCAGGACGCCACCAAGAGCCAATCGGTCAGGTAGGGGTAAATCGAGACGCCCTTTGTCCGCAGGAACAACACCATGGGGGCCATGCACTTGGTAAAGACCCATGGCGCAGTCAAGACGCCAAACAGCAGCACCCGGTACTGGTAGCAGGTACCGTCAACTGCGAACCGTAGGTATCGTCTGTGCTCCGGGCGAATGGGGATGTGGAAATAAGCATCCCAAAGATCGATGGAGGCGAACCAGTCCCCTCATCAAAGGAAAGGCAGGATTGAGGGTAGCGTGACCATCTTGAACCTCTTGGGCGGATGTAGTTGTTCACCCCTGAGGTCTAGGATGGGCCGCAGGGTTCCATCCGTCTTCAGTACGGTGAAGTACCTTGAGAAGAAGCAGGTGGTCTTGGCTGAGGACAGAAGTGTCTCGATTGCTCCCTTTTGTAGATGAGACTGGATCTCTTCCAGCAGTACCAAGCTGGCCGGGGTGGAGTAATAGATCCCTCGCAGTGGAATATTGTGAAACTCTATGGCGTAGCCAAGACAGATGATGGTAAGTACCCAAGAGTCCGTAGTGACTTTCCGCCACTGGGCAAGGTGTCTGGCCAAGCTCAGCTGATCTTGTAAGGTTGCTGGGAGGGTGAAGACTGGTATCGGTGGCAACCTGCAGAACACATCAAAACCGGGACTTCATCCCAGACGAAGACTTCTTAGAAAAGGAAGATGGGCATCTTTGAAGAGGTCTCCGTGCAGCAGATCAAGTGGACGGCTGGAACACAATCGATCGCGGAGACCGCGGTTGGTATGTGGAAGAGGAGGAGGCTCTATGCCACGATGGCCAGGAACTGAAGCCATGGCGAGACTGGGGCGGTTGGTTGATGCCCATTTTCTTGGCCGTTACTTGGGCCTTGACGAGATGGTCCATAGCCTCATCTGTTGAGGTATGGAACAGTCCCTGGCCGTCAAACGGGAGGTCCTCGATCCTCCTGTGGCTGTCCTCCTGGAGCCCCGACGAGCGCAAACATGCATGTTGTCGAAGGGCAACCGTGCCCACTATCACCTTCGAGGTAGCCTCCAAGGCATGCCTCGAGGAGGTGATTTGTTGGCTCGTGACCGCCACAACCTCACCGAAGAGCTGTGTGGTGGTAGCGTGGGAGTCCTCTGGCAGATTTGCGAGGAGCGGGGCGAGCCAGTCGAGGAGGTTTCAATGGTATGCCGCGAGACAGGCCACCAAGTTTAGAGTCCTGGCCACCAGGGAGGATGCAGAGTAAAACCGCCTGCCAAAGGTGTTGAGTTTGCGACCTTCATGGTCCGGCAGGGTCGTGTGTGCTCTGTTACCACCCTTGGTCTGCGCCGATTCAACCACGATAGAGTTCAGGGTCGGATGACTGAAAAGGAACTCCACGTCCTCTCTCTGGGTCTTGTAAAGATGCTCAAGCTGATACGGGATCGGCTGAGCTGAGACTGGCTTTGCCCAAGGTTGTTTCATGGCATCCAGCAAGGTAGGCAGAAAAGGCAGCAGAGCAGCGGATGGCGGGCGCGGCTCCAGGTACTGGAAGACGGGGTCGTGCACCACTGGGGCTGGTTCCGCAACCTTCAGGCCGAGGGCCATGGCCATACGGAGGAGGATGGCGGAAAACTGCCGAACGTCTCCGGTGCCGACTCTGGTCCTGGTTCCCTGAAAGCCAGTGGAGGCAACTCATGGGAAGATGGAGTTGAGTCCTCAGAGGCAGTGTCGGACTCATATGACTCCGAAGATGGGGTCGGAGATCTCTCCACCGACTTTTCCGCAGGTGGCTTGCGGGAGGGAGAGCCAGGGTCACCGACAGAGCAGTAGGCTACACCGGTACTGCGGACGATGTCGTGGTTGGGATCTGCATGAATTGGAGGGGCACCACCGAGGGCTGAGGGCGGTGAGCAGCCTGTGTCGTCAACGTCGATGCCCGCATCGCTTATGCCAAGGTGGATTGAGGCACAGCATGCGTCGCGGTCGATGTTGTCCTCGGAGGAGGTGACACTGCCCTGTAACGGAGTGAGGGCTCCCTAGACCTCCGATGGCGTGGTGAGATTGATCAGCGAGGCGATCAGCTTGGCAGCCTCTCATAGTGGGAATGATGGGCTTCCCTGGAGGGCGAGCGAGATCGATGCTGTGGTGACCAGTACCGTACATCAGGGTGGTACCGGTCCCTGTACGATGGGGAGTAAGAATAGTAAGAGCCCGGGAGCTCACGCCAGAGGTGCTCCTGGCCGTACCTATCGAGGTAGGAGGCAGAGGTATACACTGAGTCCCTAGAGTGGGCTCTCTCCAGGCACATCTCCCGATGTTGCGGGGATGGAGGCCTGGCTCTCTGCTCAGGAGAGCAGGACTCGCTCCGTCAAGAGGCTGGCCGGTGACTAGGCAAAGGCCGATGTCGAGCCACAGCCTTCTCCCGGTGGTCGACCAATTCACGGTGACTCAGCGGGGTAACCGCAGCCGTCAGCTCGGGCGGTTCCGAGGGCAGGGTCTCCACAGTCTGCTCCTCATCGGACACCTCGAGGACCTTCTGATGGTCCGAGTGCTCTTCTGGGTCCCCAGTGAGCTGAGTAGGTGGAGGTGTTGGGAGGTGAGCCTCCTTCGGAGGAGAGCGCCTCTTTTCCTTCCTTCTCTTTTTCTTCTCCTTCTCATTTGCAGTGTCCTGAGTAGGAGAACGCTTCTTTTGAGCCAGTGTTAAGGGCTTGGAGAAGGTCGAGGCCTGCGAGCCCGCAAGTTCCTCATGAGTAGAAGGAGCCGATAGCTTCGGAATCCTTGGAAGCTTCAATGTCAGTACCGAGCCCGGTACCGAGGAGGTGGACAGTACAGCAGCCGCCAACACCGTCGACGGAATGGTCGCTGGACGAGCCGATTTTTCTGCCATCACGACGCAGGCCTCCGTCTGTTCCTGTGATCGCAGGGACTCCTCCCAACAGTGGGATTTAAGTCTCGCCAAACGGTTGCGGAGGGTCTGGTGGGTGAATCGTCGACACACAGGACAGGCCTGGACGTTACGGCCTTCGTCCAAGCAGAAAAGGCACTCGCGGTGTTTGTCCGAAAGAGCGACCTTCCGTCCGCAGGAGACGCAGCTTTTAAAGAGCGCTGACATAGACCAAAGAATCCAAGGAGAAGAGAAGAAGCCAAATGAGAGAAGAGGGGGGAAGACAATGGGGGTTCGAAGTTCCAGAAACCAGTCCATAATCCAAAGCTGTTCGTCAGAAGACCGAAAACCGGGTCGAAAATGAGAAGCAGAAGCCAAATACAAAATCCAAATCACAATCCAAAAACCGATAGTCCAAAAAGCCAAAAATCAAGTCGAAAATGCGAGAAAAGCCAAGAAAAGCACAAGCCACTGAGAAGAACCTTCTGTTCACTACGGTGGACAAGAAAGAACTGAGGAGTGACCGTTGCTCGGCGGGCTGAGCATGCGCAGTACCGGCATGGGGGAGGGGTTCCCACCAAGCTACTGAGCTCTTGAATCTTCCAAACGCTACCGCGAAAGCTCCTAATGTATGAGGCACAGAGACCACGAAGAAGAACTCACATTTCCACAATGAAGGTATTACAAAGACAACTATCTGGGATGGCCACTGAAGAAATGGATAAGAAACTGAAATACGCAAAGCAGAGTTTCTTTGAAAATGCTTATAAACCAGGCAGACAGTTGGCACGCAAAATAAGAAAAGAGAAGACGAAAAGACTTATTTTACAGATCAAGGAAGATCAAAGGACCATAACAAAATGAGAACGAAATCCTGAAATTTATATATAATTATTTTAGTAACCTGCATTGTGGAGGTGGAGGTGGTGGAGAACAAGCAGGTGGAGAACAAGCAGAAATTGGTAGACTATTTGTGATTTCAGAAGCTTCCTCAAATTAAGTCAGAACACAGAGAGATACTGAACCGGCCCATTTCTTTGATGGAAATAATAGAAGCAATTGATAGAACTAAATTGGGAAAAGCTCCAGGTCCAGACAGGCTCCCAGCTAACTTCTACAAATACTTCAGAGATCAGCTGGTGAAACCATTATAGAAACTGTTAAACTCAATACTGGAAACTAACAAGATTCCAAACAGTTGGCAAAAGCAAATGTATTGATTCCTAAGACTGATTCGGAAAAAATTACATGTAAAGATTTCAGGCCAATTTCTCTCTTAAACGATGATTACAAGATAGGTGCATCAATTTTGGCCAAATGACTAAAACAGATCCTTCTGAACTATAGCAGTGAAGACCAGACAGGTTTTCTTCCTGCGAGACAGTTGAGGGATAATATGAGGACTGTAATGAATATCTTGAAATATTTCAAGTCATGTAATGAGAAGAAGGAAGCCTTACTTTTATTAGACACAGAAAAGGCCTTCGATAACATCAGATGGGATTTCATGATGAAGTTATTGGAAGAAATGTAGTTTGGACAGACATGTCTGACTTGGATCAAGTGTATTTATCGTGATCAAAAGGCATGCCTGATTATAAATTCCAGCCAATCTGAAACATTTCCCATACAGAAAGGGACAAGGCAAGGATGCTCTCTGTCCCCATTACTTTTTATCACAACATTAGAAGTCCTGTTAAGAACTCTTTGAAAGCAGGAAGATATTCGAGGTGTGAAGACTGGTAACGATAAATATAAGATTTGGACCTTTGTTGACGATGTGGTGTTTTTCCTGGAAGACCCACTACTCCAAATAGCTAATCTAAATAGAGAGATAAATCAATTTGGAGAGTTGGCAGGATTTAAGATCAACAAACAAAAAACAAAAATACTAATCAAAAACATCAAAAACCAAGAGAAAAGCCAACTAGAGGAATTATCTGGAATCCAGTGTACCCATAGTGTAAAATACTTGGGAATACAGGTCACAAACAATAATAATCAGTTATTCCAAAATAATTACTTAACAGTTTAGAAATCTACTCAGAAGAAAATGGAGATCTGGAATCGGTTAGGTTCCACCTTATTGGGGAAAATATCATTGTTCAAAATGAGTATATTACCACATATGTTATTCCTATTCCAAATGATTCCGATACCCATCCCTTTCAAGTGGTTTGAGAATTGTAAAAAGAGATAGTAAGATTCCCTTGGGATGGGAAGAAAGAACAGGTTGCTTACCTATAACGGTGGTTCTTTGAGTGGTCATCTGTGCCCTCATATATTAGGAGCTTTCGCGCTTGCGCAGTAGCGTTCGGAAGATTCTAGAGCTCGATAGCTTGGCGAGAACCCCTCCCCCATGGCAGTACTGCGCAGGCTCAGCCCGCCAAGCAATGGTCACTCTTCAGTTCTTGGCCCACCAAGTAGAATTGGACCTGAAAAAGAGGGGAAGGTTGGGTGGGCATGTATGAAGGCACAGATGACCACTCAAAGAACCACAGTTACAGGTAAGCAACCTGTTCTTCTTCTTCATGGTCTCTGTGCCCCATACATTAGTAGACTGTGTAGCTTACCGGTAGGATGGTGGGTCAGGTGCTACAGAACAGAAGCCAGCGCAGCACGTCCAAATCGAGCATCCCTCCGAGACCGGCAACCCAGCCTGTAGTGGCGCACGAAGGTCGATGGTTGGGACTAGGTCGCCACACGGCAGAGTTCCTGCAGATCAACTCCTCGCAGGAGGGCTGCAGATGTCGCCACGGCTTGGGGGGAATGAGCCCAAAGAAGGTCTGGCGGGGGCTTCTTGGCAAGCTTATACGCTTATCCATAGCGAGATGCACCAGTCCCAGAGATCGAGGGCGATGTTGAGGAGAGTGGTAGAGTGAGTCCCTCCTTGCCTGTTCACATAGCAGACCGCTGTCGTGTTGTTGGAGAGGATCAACACCGTGCGGTCTGAGACGAGGTGACGAAACGCCCACAGAGCTTTCGAGATGGCCAGCAGCTCGAGAGCGTTGATGTGGAGGGCAGTCTTGTGTCCAATCCAACAACCGCGGACTATGAGGTCGCCGGAGTGCAGTCCCAAGCCGAAGAGCGAGGTATCCGTTGTCACCGTGACCGAGGGGTTGTGTTCCCGGAATGGCATGCCCAACGGGATGGCGGTAGGACTGCCACCACAGTAGTGATTGGTGCACCTGTTGAGACAGCTGGTAGCGGCGAGACTGGTCGTCCCAGAGCAGATCGAAGGCCCTGACGAACCAGTGAAGTGGTCGTACGCGCAGCCTGGAGAGGTAGGTAACGGCAGTGGTCGAGGCCACGTAGCCGAGGAGCTGTTGGATCGTTCTGGCTGATACCGTCGGGGCATGGAAGGCAGTGGACGCTGCCGGACAAAGCGTCTGCGCCCTGTCTAGTGGTAAGTAGGCCCTCTCCGAGAATCCTTGTGGACTCGAGATGGGACTTCTTCAGATTGACCCTGAGTCCGAGGCGAGTGAGAAGGGTCAGAGTCCGGTGAATGTCGTGGTATAGTTTCTGTTGGCAGGACGCCACCAAGAGCCAATCATCCAGGTAGGGGTAGACGGAGATGCCTTTCGTCTGCAGGAACGACACAACAGGTGCCATACACTTGAATACCCGCGCTGCGGTCGAGAGGCTGAATGGCAGCACCCGGTATCGGTAACAAGTGCCTTCAACTGCGAACCGCAGGTACCATCTGTGCTGCGGGCACATGGAGATGTGAAAATAGGCGTCTTTGAGATCGATGGATCCGAACCAGCCCCCTCGTCGAAGGAAGAGCAGGATTGAGGGCAGCGTGACCATCTTGAAACTCTTGGGGCGGATGTAGTCGTTCACCCCTCTGAGGTCTAGGATTCTGTCCATCTTCGGCACTGTGAAGTACCTCGAGAAGAAGCCGGTGGTCTTGGCTGAGGGCGGAAGTACCTTGATTGCTCCCTTTTGTAGAAGGGACTGGATCTCTTCCAGCAGTACCGAGCTGGCCGGGGTGGAGCAGTAGGCCCCTCGCGGCAGAATATCCTGGAACTCTATGGCGTATCTCAGGCGGATGATGGTAAGTACCCAGGAGACCGCAGTAATTTTCCACCACTGGGCGAGGTGCCTGGCCAGGCTCAGTTGGTGTCGAAGGTCTGCTGGGAGGTGAACATTGACATCAGTGGTGTCCTGCAGAAACTCTCCAAATCGTGACTTCGTCCCGGAGGAAGACTTGAGGACAAGAATGGGCGTCTTCGTGGAAGCCTTCGTGGGGCAGACGAAGTAAACGGCCGGGACGCAGTCGACCATGGAGACCGCGGTTGGTATGCGGAGGAGGAGGAAGACCTTCTCCATGACAACTTAGGGCCAAAGCTGCGGCACGACTGGGCCAGCTGGTTTATGCCCATTTTCCTCGCCATCAGACGGGCCTTTACGAGGTGGTCCATGGCCTTGTCTGTTGACGTGTGGAAAAGTCCCTGACCGTCGAAGGGGAGGTCCTCAATCCGTTGACAGCTGTCTTCCTGGAGCCCGGAAGATCGAAGCCAGGCATGTCGTCGGAGGGCCACCGAACCCACCATCACCCTCGAGGTAGCCTCCACGGCGTGCCTCAAGGAGACAATTTGCTGATTGGCAACCGCGACGGCCTCATCGAAGAGTTGCGTGGCGGCGGCGCGAGACTCCTCCAGCAGTTCAGCGAGGAGCAGGGCGAGTCAGTCCAAGATGTTACGATGGTAAGCCGAGAGGCAAGCTATCGTGTTGAGGGTCCTGGCTACCAGGGAAGATGCTGAGTAAAAGTGCCTCCCAAAGGTGTCGAGTTTCCGGCCTTCACGGTCCGGCGGGGTGGTACGAGCTAGATTGCCTCCCTTCGTTTGGGCTGACTCGACCACTATGGAGTTTCGTACAGGATGGCTAAAGAGGAACTCCGCGTTCTCTCTTTGCGTCCTGTACAGGTACTCCAGCCTGTGTGGTATAGGCTGCGCTGACGCCGGCTTCGCCCATGGCTGCTTCATCGCCTCGACCAGCGTTGGCAGTAAGGGCAGTGGTGTGGTCGATGGTGGGCGTGTTTCAAGATACTGGAACACCGGATCCTGCGCCACTGGAGCCGGTTCCGCCACTTTCAGTCCAAGGGCCGTGGCCATGCGGAGGAAGATTGCAGAGAACTGCTTCACGTCCTCCGGTGCCAACTCTGGACCCAGTTCTCCAAACGCCAGCGGGGGCGACTCATGTGATGAAGGAGTCGACTCCGCGGAGTCTGAGTCTGACTCGTAGGACTCCAAGGAAGGAGTCGGAGACCTCTCTTCTGCTCTCTCCTGTGATGGTTTACGGGCAGGGGGAGCCAGGGTCACCGTCAAGGCTGCAGGCTGCGTCGGTACCGAGGTCGATTCCATTATCGGTATTGGCGTCCTGCAGGGGCACCACCGACGGCTGGGGACGGTGGGCAGTCTGCATGCTGGACACGTCGGTTGGGCCGCGGTGGTCTGCGGCGTTGGACGAGTCGCAGTCGCAGTCGTCCTCGGTGGCGGTGATACTGCCCTGTAGAGGGGTGAGGGCTCCCAGGACCTTCGGTGACACGGCGAGTCGGACCAACGCGGCGAACGGCTCAGCATCCTCTCGCAATAGAAGCGATGGACCTCCCTGGAAGGCGAACGAGACCGGTGTCGCGGTGACCAGTACCGTACGTCTGGATGGTACGGGCCCTGTACAATGGGGAGTATGAATAATACGATCCCGCCGGCTCGTGCCAAGGGTGCTCCTGGCCGTACCTACCGAGGTAGGAGGCAGAGGTGTATACGGTGTCCCCAGAATAGGGCCTCTCCAGGTGCATCTCACGGTGTTGCGGGGATGGAGGCCTGGCTCTCTGGATAGAAGAGCGAGACTCACTGCATGTAGAGGCTGGCTGATGGACTGGCAAGGGTCGGTGTTTGACCACAGCCTCCTCCCAGCGGTCGGCTGGCAAGCGGCGATCCGGCAGGGTAACCGCAGCCATAAGCTCGGGCGGTTCCAAGGGCAAGGCTGTCATGGACCTGGGCTCGGCGGAGGACCTGCATGCCGCGGAGGCACCTACTGATGCAGGGGAGGGCCTGCCCGCCGCCGAGACCGCCGCTGATGTGGGGGGGCCCGGCTACCGCCGAGGCCACCACCGATGTGGGGGGTGGCCCGGCTGCCGCTGAGGCCGCTGCCGACGCGGGGGCGGCCCGGTCACCACTGAGGCTGCAGCTGACACGGGGGAGGGGGAGGGGGAGGGGGAGGGGGAGGGGGAGGGCCCACCCGCCGCCGAGGCCACCGCTGATGCGAGAGGAGGCCCGGACGTCTCGGAGGCTGCCACCGCCACGAACGGCCCCGTTAGTGGCGCTGGGGGCAGCCCGGGGCTCACCCCCGTGATCAAGTCGCCAGCAGGCTCGCCGGGGGAGGCGGGCCCCAGTCCCAGCCCGGGGACTCCACCCACCCGCGGCTCGGACTCTGAGGAGACTGCTGCCCCTCCTCCCACGTTTCAGCGGCAGCGGCAAGGGAAAGAGGCAGTCCACCGGTCCCGGCGGCTGATGGAGAAGCGGATAGGGGCTGAGAGCTCCCAGCTGGGAGCCCAGCTGGGAGCCCTCAGCCATGAGCCATCAGCTGTAGGCCTGCACTGGATTGGTTGCTGTCGGTCCGGGGGATTATTTAGGCCGGGCGCTGGGCGAGGAAAATTACGGAGCAACAACCGTCGGCCTTCCGCGTTCTCCTCCTCCTGCGTCTGGACCCAGCTCCTCCCACCAGTGACCGCATCCAGCCTCCTTGCCAGCTGAGGACTCTGTTAGCATTTGGGTGAAGTAACTTTCCTTTGTGTTCGGGTGAAGCAACCTTCCTTTGTTTTCTAAGTTAATCTACTTGCCTACCGAGGCGTGACTTGTGTTCAGGACTGTTTACTTTGAGCTAGGGCTCATCTGTGGGGGAGCTGTAACCCTCTGTGTGCCGGCTGCCAATAAACCATCAACCCCAGCTGCTTGTGCTGCATCTGCTTAACCTCCGCCCACTGCTGACAAAGGCCTCCATGGCCTGCTCCTCGTCGGACACCTCGAGGACCTCTTGCTCCTCTGGGAGCTCTTCAGGTTCCTCAGAGGGCTGGGTGGGCGGAAGTGTCGGAAGACGGGTCTCCTTTTGGGGAGAGCGTCTCTTCTCCTTTCTCCTCTTTTTCTTTTCTTTCTCCTTCCCCGCGTCCTGAGTAGGAGGACGCTTCTTTTGAGCCGATGTCAGCGGCTTGGACAAGGAGGAAGAGGTCTGTGAGCCCGCAGGATCCTCCTGCGCTGGGGGAGCCAAGATCTTAGGAATCCTCGGCAGCTTCATGGTCGGTACCAAGCCCGGTACCGACGAAGTGGAAGGTGCAGCAGCTGCCGCCGCTGTCGACAAGGAGGTGGTCGGACAAGTCGATTTCTCAGCCATAGTACCGTGGGCCTTGAACTTCTGGGCACGCAGTGACTCCTCCCAGCAGTGAGACTTCAGTCTTGCGGATCAGTTGTGGAGGGTCTGATGAGTAAATTGCTTACAGACCGGGCAGACCTGAATGTTGTACCCCACACCCAGACAAAATAGGTACTCACGGCGTTTGTCCGAGAGGGCAACCTTCCTTCCACAGGAGGTGCAACTCTTGAACAGCGCCGACATAAAAAAAAAACAGCGGGAAGAAGAGAAAAGCGGAGGAAGTGGGGAGTCCAAAGTCGTCAAAGCCAGTCCAAAGTCCAAAAAAAGTAGTCAAGCCAGAAATGGATCAGAACCAGAGCTGAAAACACCAAGCCAAAATCGAAATCAAAGAAATGAAGTCAAATCCAAAAACCGTATGTCAAGAAGCCAAGAATCAAGCAGAAAAACGCACAAGCTACCAATAGAACCTTCTGTTCGCAATGGCGGACAAGAAAGAACTGAGGAGTGACCGTTGCTCGGCGGGCTGATCATGCGCAGTACCAGCATGGGGGAGGGGTTCCCGCCAAGCTATCGAGCTCTAGAATCTTCCAAACACTACCGCGCAGGTGTGAAAGCTCCTAATGTATGAGGCACAGAGACCACGAAGAAGAACTGAGGGTTAAGCTTAAACCCATGACCGACCTGCGAGAGCGAGGCAGATTTCCCACGCCTGATTTAAGAACATAATATGTGGCAGCATGTCTGGTATGGATAAAACCATGGGTACTCTTGAATAATTGTCAACTTTTGGTGCTGGAGGGGCACGATCTGCACTTCGGGTGGCATGCTTACCTATGGTATGGCAAGGCCGAAGTGCAGAAAGTGTTCATCCGACATGTAATTCGGAAATCTCTTCAGAATATGGATCAAGTACAAACCCCTTCTATATGCTAAGTTGCCACCTACCACCTCTCCAGCAGAAGCACTTCAGATAAAAGGCTTAAGGAGAGAGGGAAACTGGTTTACTTATAAAGATCTAGCATATTTAGAAGGTGAGGTAATCAAATTGAAAGACCAACAACAGCTTCAACAAGAGGGTATTGCTATACAATGGTTTTCCTATCTCCAGATCAAAGAGAGGTTCAAAAAGGACATGGAAAGGGGTGGTATAACCTTGGAACCTCCTCCTCTAGAAAAACAGTGGCAGGGTGGGGCTACCCATCTGCTGTCAAAAATGTATAAATTAATATTGGGGTTTGATCTGGAAGGAGAAACCACTAAAGAATACATGATCAAATGGGCACGTGATTTAGGCCATAATATATATCTAGATGATGGCAAACGGTGTGGAAAAATTGTCTCAAATTTACTCGATTTATATCCTGCAAGGAAACGTGCTGAAAATGTGGTTCAGGTGGTATCTCCCACCTGTGAGAATTGCTAAAATGTTTAAGAGTGCTAAGAATAGGTGCTGGAAATGTGACAAAGAGATTGGTACCTTTTTTCACCAATGGTGGGGGTGCCAAAATGATTAAGAAATTTTGGAAAATTTGTTCTAAAATCCAAAAAATATTGCAAGTCAAAATAGATTTAAAACCAGAATTTTTCTTGTTGGGTATTTTCCATCTGGATAAGCAAATAGAACAAAAATATGGCAGACTGATATGGTATATGGTTACGGCGGCAAGAATTATTCTTGCTAGATATTGGAAAAAGAGTCGACACGACTCGAGACAGAATGGTTAGAGAAACTGGCTGAAATTGCAGGGATAGAAAACCTTACCTGTATGATAGAAAACAAGCCAGATGATAAATTCTTAAAAACTTAGCAACCACTGTTGGAGCACTTATATATCAAAACTGGGATTGATTAATGGATCAAGAGGAAAATATTTTCAAGAACTCACCTATTAAGAGATTTAAAGTGGGAAGTCTAGGAATAGGGGTTCAGAGAGGGTGTTTATAGTAAATTATTCATGAAAGTGGCTATTCTGTAATTAAGAGACCGGGAATTTTTTTTGTATATACTGTTAATACATATACATATATGGAGAGCAAAAATGACCAGTACACAGGTAGATATGTGTACCTATATATATATATGTATACGTATGTATATATATGTATGAATGTATATACATATACACATTCCTATATAAATATATGAATATTCATATATATATGAATATTTATATATATATACATATACACATGCATACATATATATATATATATATATATTCATATACATCTAGTCTCATTCTCAAGCTTGGAGGAGGATTGATAAGCAAAAAAGCACTATCCTGTTTTGTCATCAGAGGGGGAGGCCCTCTTTATAAAATACCTGTCAATTGACAATTATTTTCTTGTGTAACTGTAAGTCCACGATTCCTGTTAAATTATTAGCTCATGTAATGTTGAGTAAGATTTTGTATGCTACAGAAGGTCATTTTACCAATACATAGGCTAGTGCACTAGGTATTTTTAAAATGTGCGATACTGTCATGTTGACGCTGTTTTGAAAGATATGAGGATGGAGCAATACGCTTGTGTTCTGAAATCAAAAGTGCAGATGGATGTTTTGCGTACATCATTGAAACGTTATTTGTCACTGTGAAACGTTATTTACATTTGAAGTGCATATATGTTATGTAATTACGTGGAATGTATGTATTCTATCTTTTCATTTCTCTTGCTTATTTATTTTATTTCTTCTACCTATTTCCCCTTCCCTTTCACTGTTCTGTTGAATAAAAATAAATATATATGAGGGGGAAAAAAGAAATAGAAAAGTGTGGCTATTCCTTCACAAGAAGATTGGCTGAAGTTGCTAGATTTGGTAAAAATGGATAAATTATTTTAATTAAGGAAGGATCTTTGATTAAATTTAAGAATAATTGAGATAAACTGATTGTATATTTAAGAAACTGTTGGGAAAGGAATTCAATTACTGGTTTTGAAGACTGACTTAACACTTATTATTAATCAGCAGTAGGGGTTGCGTTGCCTGGGATTTTATTTTCCTCTTAAGAACTTACCAAACTGTCTTCTCCAATACCTGTAACTTTTCCCCATATTTCCCAATGCAATCTGTATTCAGAGTTGTTAACACACAGAGGCTGGGTACCTGAGGGAATACACTGTCTTCTTCCTCCTTGCTGCTAGGCCTCATCTCCATAGCAACCAGTCTATTCTAGTACCTTTAACTTTTCCCCATATTCCCTAATCCAATCTGTATTCAGAGCTGTTTACATACAGAGTTTGGGTTCCTGAAGGAAATACAGTGCCTTCGTCCTTGCCTGCTAGGCCTCATCTCCACAGCAACCGGCCTGAGCTCTCTGGCTGAGAATTCTAAAGGCACCTCCCTGAACTGCCAACTCCAAAATTCCACGTAATCTTCACAGCCAGCCAATCGTATGAGGTCTTCTTGCCTCACAAAGCCAATAATATGAGGCCTTTGCCTGCCTGAAGCAGACAAACAGACAAACTCACAGACAAACTCTGATGTTTATATAGTAATATAGTAATAAGTAATATTTTAGTAGGTTATTTTAGAACCAACTGTTGGTGAGTTGGAAGTCATTTATGTGTATCTTTAGTTCCCCTTTTTAGATTAGTTTTGTGTAGTTTGGTTTACATAGTTTTAGATAGGTTAATAGTAGGTTAGCTGTTTGAATTTCTTTATTGTCTGTCTTTGGTCTTTGTAATCCTCTGTATGTTGTTTTATATATTCAAAATATGCTGTAATATTTTTTTAAAAAAGGAAAAGATCCAAATGCAGTGAAGGCATCTGAATAGTGACTTTAAATGGTCAACAGGATTGCATAGTTATTGCACTATAAGAGCTAACCATTTATATAAAAAAGAAGAAAATCTGTAAAGGGTTTCAAGGGTATGGACCAGAGAAAACACAGCTGTTTTCTTCAGTTTTGTCCTGCCCACCCAAGCACTAGAAGCAGCCTGAAGTTTCCCTGCTGAAGATTTCCTTGAGAATCTCCAGAGAAGGAGCAACCAGACACTACAGCCACTAACTGATTGTTCTCACAATGAAACGGAATGAGACATTCGCACACAAACTGGCTACTGAATCACAGCAGGAAAGGAGGTCATTAACAGATTATTTTCAGCATGAAAAAAACCCACAATCCCAATAACCATACTGCAGAACAGCACTGGAAGAATTACAATATTGTATAATAAGGTTGAGACAAAAGTGTGACCAAGCTACTGTTATGACAGTATAATGGCACGGTGTAATAAGGACCTTAACTGTCTTCTCATTTCTTGGAAACAGTCATCATTTTGATTAATGTGTGGGCCAAGGTTTAGAAAAGCTTTAATTATTTCAGTGTCTTGCTCAACCCCTTTGAAGTTATGCTATGCTGTTCTGTAAGGTTGTTTCTTAATATTCTCTTCTCCCACCCACCCACACAAAAGGTGCTACTAAAGTAAACAGCACTTTTAGCGGCAAAAAGGAGAAAGGAGAAATCAAATTTCAGCAGAAAAACAGACTGAGCCCCTATTAGGAGCTGTCCGGAAATGGGCCCTTGCTGCTGCTTTTTCACCAGACTAAAATCACCCAGATTCGTCATTTGAGTATGTATGGGCAACCTGGCAAATCAGAGAGTCAATTTTCTATCCTGAGACTTTCTGGTGCCGCAGAGAATGCCAAAAATGCCACTACATACATGAAAAAAAATCAAAACAGGAAGTAGCAAAAAGTCTACATCAGGATTGAGAAAAAAAAAATATAGAGCAGGAGGCCTGCAACATATTTCAGAGGTGAATTGTTGCTCCTGCATGCTTCCAAAAGAGGCAATTTACCCTTCTTTTGCCACAGAAAAAGTGGTCTTGGGGTGTAAAGGGCCATAAAAAAATCCTTGGGATATTCTTTGTAAGCCTATGGCTGCACTTTTTATACCTCTGATCTACACATATATTTTTAAAAATTACTTTGGAGGTGGTAGAACTGATTACTCGCCTTGATTATGCAGTCCTATTCAATCCACAATCTTCCTTCTCATGCATTAAGGTTTTATTCAACATTGCCCACATACCCTGCAAATATAAAGGGCTAATAAATTGCTTACAGCCTGAACTGAAACAAGGATTCTGAGAAGGAAGTATCTGACAGAACACCATGCCTTGCAATTGTGGAGTGTTGTAGTAAAAGCATGATTCTGCTGCTCTTCATTCCTGGCTCCTGGTCTCTTGCCTGGGCTTCTTAGACAACTCCTTTTTTTTCTTCAACATTTGGGCAATTTTCGCACTAGACTATCATAGTGCTATTATTTCACTTTCAACTTCCTATGGAATTCTGGGGTTTGTAGTTTACTGAGGCCAAAGAGCTCTCTGGCTGAGAATTCTAAATGCTCTGCCCTCAACTGCAAAGCCCAGGATTCCATAGGATGCTGAAAGTGGAATAATAGCACTGTAACAGTCTAGTGCGGAAATGGCTTTGTTCTCAGCACCACCATACCAGAAAAGCTTTTCCCTAGTAAACACAAAATCTGCTTCTATTTATCAGCCACCCCTTAATCAATCTTCCTTAGAAGGGTGGCTTCCGCCATAACCCTTGATCAAAACAGCACCTACCTCCAAAGAAATACTGGTTTCCAGTGCGCAGCTGAATGTCTCGATCAACACGGAAACTGGCATCATTCTGATCATCAATGGTGATAACGGCTGAGGTTTCACGCACCATTAAGGATACAGAATGCCAGAAGCCATCATTAAGACGGTATCCTTGGGTTGGGGAGGTTGGGATGGAGAGACACAAGAAATTCAGCATAGGTGATGTGATTTATAACAAACTTCTTCTCCTTATTCACTGCCCCTTGGAGAGTTTGCCTTCACATGAAATCCTCTAGATGCATCAAAAAACCTGTGACACATCTGTTCCCACATTACTAATCATCATGGCTATAAATAAAAACCAGGCTTTTCATTACATTCTAGAATGTATTTGCCTATAGTGCTTCAAGGCCACTCACATTACATCCTCAACTAGTATAACAAGAACAATTCCTTTACTGAGAAAAATATCCTAAACAACACACCCAAGTCCAAGTGGGATAAAGACACCCTCTGGGGGATGGTAAGTTCTTATCTGACACTAATTCCCAGTTCTTTTGGCACTAGCAAATGCACATTTTAAGGAATATTATGAAAGATTCACTGGTTCTCCTCACATGTTGAAATATTTAACAACTCTGCATCTGCCATGCAAGACATCATCATTGCTGGTGCTGCATTAGCTCTTCACTTAGGTTGGTACTATAAAAATAGCCATGCTGAATTAGACCAAAAGCTCTGGACATGTTGTTCATGTTCAATATACTTTTCTGCATGTTAGAAAAAAGTGTTACTTCTACAACTCTGTTTAAGACCTTCCCATCTCCCCCATAACATAGGTACAGAATTTACAGTATACATTTTTTTCTACCTATGGCAGCAAACTTCTACCTGGAGTGTCAAATTCAGTAGAATAAAAATCATGTAACTGTGTTGTGTGATTGTCCATGCCTAGATCCCAGTCTAGCTTCCACTTCCTTAAGAAGCTGCCATTTTACTTCAGAAAAAAATAATACATCTACACAACTGCTAACTGAATGACTGTCACATCTAACTTGGCCATAAGAGACAGACAAGTCTACATCTCCCCATAGAAAGAGACACATGTGCACCTTCTTTTAAACTATACTTAACATCATATTATATTTTCTTTTAAAAATGAAACCCCAAGCAGGACAGGGACTTATGGGAAGATTCCTCTTCCTCCTCCTCTTCCATGCAGCCTGAGACAGAAGATTATTTGTTCCTTTCTTAAGAAATGGGCTAGTTTTCATTGCCAAACTGTAGGATCATTGAGTTATAAAAACTATTCTGAGGATGTTTTTTTTAATCCATGGCAAAAATCCAGGACTAGAGCTCAAAGCAAGCCTGATTTTTATGGTTTAATCCAACTTTTGCTGAACTTCCTTTGTGACTTGATGCTTCAGGATTCCTGCATAATCCACAATCCCAATTGCTGTTGTGTGCCTTCAAGTCATTTCCAGTTTATGGTGACCCTAAAATAAACCTATCATGGGGTCTTCTGGGGCTGAGAGTGAGTATTGCACCCAACGTCATTCAGTGGGTTTCCATGGCCAAGCAGTGAACTGAAACCTGGTCTTCAGGGTCATAGTCCAACGCTCAAACCATTACAACCTTTCACTCTGAAGTGGTTAAAGTTTGGCCAGGGATGGGGTTTTAGTTTCAGTATTAGCTTCCACTGAAAAGCTAATACCAAAACAGAAACACCAGGAAACAGTCTGGAAATAACATGTCAATTTGTTACATTATTTTTTTAATAATGAGTATATTCTATTGTTAAGGTAACAAACTGTTGTATGTTTTAATGTAATGTAATTTTTCCCATAATAAGCAGTGGATTTTTCACTCACTGTTGGATTACTCTTTGACTCTTAGATCAGTGATTACAGATCAGAAACTATTTAAAGGCTGGGAAGGTTTCCCAGTGAAATGAGCTCTAGTCTGCAGCCCTGAAAAGTTCTGCATGGAATAGGAATGTGACCTGCTGCTGCGAATGGCATATTTAAAAAGTAACAATGTAAGATTTTTTTTAAAAAAAAAATCTCTGGTAATATAAATAATTTTTTTACTTTACTAACAACTAGCAAAATGAATCAAGCTTTTAAAAATGAATGTGTCAAGCTCTGTAGCAGGAGGTTTGTAATGAAAATAAAGATTACCATCAAATCTAACTGGAGCAGAGAACCTGGAGAGCCAAGAATGCTTCTCTAGACAGATGAGAGATATAGCTTGCAAATTTGAAGTCTCAGTATCACTTCTACCTTGGCTCACACAAGCTAATAAATCTTAAAGTCCACCCTGCAGGTGAAAAAGCAAATCCAAACTCATTCCATGGAGGAATCATACTACCGTGTCACCTCCAAGGCAACCAATATAGCCCATCAGTGGACTCTGCATTATGGGATGTTCAGTCCGTTTCAACCAAAGTATCTCCACTGCCCCCCAATCACTTCCATCTTACCTGCTCCAAACTCCAGCTTCTTTGTTTTTGTTTTTGGCTGAGCAATGGTTACATTGACCTGTCCATCACTCAGCACCATCTCAAGCCAGCCCAGGTCATCTGCAAAGGGCGTGTACAAAAGCAGCCCCACAACATCCCACGTGCGGAAGCTGAAGCTGACTGCCAGTTGATTGCGCCGGGGATATCCTGGCACTTGCAAGAAGTTGTTGACCCCAGCAAAGGTGAAGGGGAACAAGAAGTTATCTCGACAGAAAAAACCCACATGGCCCTGCAACACAGAATGAGACAGGGAAGAAAACTTCCTCACAGTGGAGAAGTAGCAACCAAAGTAAGTCAAAAGAAAGACTGAGAAAGAGACAAGTATTAAACCAACTCTCCATCAAACCAGAGCCATGTACATTCTGTATTTTCACAGACAGATTGTACAATGGCTGAATTTGTTATCAGACACAAAACTCTACATCCTGTATCTGACCAGATTTCTTCTGGGGGTGGGAAGAGACATTTAATTGCCATGTCTATGACTGCAAGCTGCAGAACACCTGGCTAAAGCACAGTGAAACCTCAGCAGTACATCAGAAATGGAGAAGCCAAAAATATTTCCAGGGACTTGGCATGCACTTTCACTTCTTTCAACACCCCTTCACCCTACTAAGGATTCCTAGAAGAAGCCCAATAAATTATGCAAGGTAAACACATATATTTTTGTCTAAAAACCAGCCACATGAAACTCATTCCCCAGCTGTCACTAAACAGCAGCCATTTTATCAAGTTGCAACAGAGGAAGAGGGAAACAGGCCAACCCATCAGCCCTGTTGCAAAACCAGCTCCCTCAGGTTCCTCCTTTCCCTCGACTGTGTCCTTGCTTCCCTATACTGTAAGTGAAAACTATACATAATAGTCACTATAAAAACTAGTGTTCAAATTTAAGAATTAGTGCTTGAGTTTGCTCTTTTCCTACCCTTCTCATCTGTTTCTTCCTTTTGTTTGTAAGTCTGCAGGCAGAGACAGACTTATTTTGACTGATCGCACACTGACCGCTCTGTGGTTCTTCAGATGAAGAATAAAGTAAAACAACAGATTGTTTACCTGTAACTGCGTTTCTTCGAGTGGACATCTGTGCCCTCACACAATGAGATATTCATACATGCGCAGTAGCAGTTCGGAAAGTTCGAGAGATGAGCAGGTTGGCGGGAAACCCCCCCCCATGGCACCTAACATGCTCTGTCCTGCCAAGCCAGCGTCTCCTCTTCAGTTTCGAAGTCCACCACAGACAGGGGACCTGAAAGAAGGGAGGCTGGGCAGTATGTATGAGGGCACAGATAACCACTTGAAGAAACACAGTTACAGGTAAGCAACCTGTTCTTCTTCTTCGTGGTCTCTGTGCCTCACCCAATGGGAGATTGTTTAGCTTATCATAGGATGGCGGGTCAGGTCCTAGAAGATGGAAGACAGCACTGCATGACGAAAGCAAGCATCACGTCGGGCTCTACAGGCCAAGCTGTAGTGCTGAATGAATGTCGAAGGCTAAGAACAGGTAGCTGGTCAACATAGTTCTTTGAGGTCCGCTCCCCTGAGGAAGGCTGATACAGATGCCACAGCTCAGATTGAGTGGGCATGAAGAGATGCAGTAGGAGATTGCTGCACCAGCTGGTAACAGAGAACAAATGGTCTCCGCTGCCCATTTCAAGAGTCTTTGAGTAAGGACTCTGAGATCATTTCGTCTTCCTCTGTAACAGACGAAGAGGTGAAGAAAAACACAAGGGCTCTGCGAACACCCGGCTAATGAAGGGAGTGTTCCAGACGCGTAGATGGTGAGAGGTAGGAAGGATAGCGTCTTGATTAAGGTGGAAGTTGGAAACCACCCTGGGAAGAAGTCATATCGGACCAGAGGACTACTTGTCTCTGCGCGAGGCTAAGAAGGGTTCATCTGAACAGAATTGCATTACGCTCTCCTGCCCTTCTGGCGGAGGAGATAGCCACAGGGAACACTGTCTTCAGGATGAGTAACCATTCAACTGTGGTGGCGAGAGGCTGAAGGGGCTGGCACATAAGCTGAGATAGAACAGCAACAGTGACCAGGGAGGTATTGGCAAGGAGATTGGAGGAGAGAAGAGATGTAGGACTTTGAGGAACTGCTAGACTGTAGGGTTCCTGAGCAAAACCGAGTATGGTGAACTGGGAGATAGATAAACAACAATCGCCAAGAGGTAAACCATAAGAGAAGAGAAAGCAGAGCTTGCTCTTTGAAAGAGGAAAGAAATGGAGAACATTAGAGAGAGAGGCTAGCGAGGAAGCCTCTAGGCAGGACTCTGAGAAGTAGAGAACCTGTGCCACTTGTATCAATATGATCTGTGGATAGAGTTGTTTCTGGACGCCCACAGGACCTCTAAGATAGAGGGTAAGGCTAAGGAGTGGTCCCTCACGGAGAGAGGCAGAGAGGATGACTGTCTGGGTGAAGACTCGACCATTGGAGTGGGACAGGAGATCCGAAGAACTCTAAAGGAACATCTGATGGACCCGGGACATAACTAGAAGTTGGCCGAATCAATACTGAGTTGGCCAGACGGAGCTAGTAAGATTGCATTCGTGGGACCCACAGCAATCTTGGCCACGACTCGGCCTAGAAGAAGAAACGGAGGAAGGATGCAGAGGAGGTCTTTGTTCCAGGGGAACTGGAGTGCATCTCCAAGATACCAGGGACTGCTGCCTGCCCTGGAGCCATAACAGAGGTTTTCCTTGTTTGTGTGAGTGCGAACAGATCGGCAGATAGCATGCCCCAACGAGACATGATGTGGTGGAAAGCCTTGTGGGAGAGAGACCACTCGTGAGAGAGGACGAATTCCTTGCTCAGAGCGGCTGCAGTAGTATTGCCTCGCCCTGCCAGGTGTACCGCAATTAGAAAGACGTGGAGAGGAACACACCAGCCCCAGATCTGAAGGGCAAGATGAAGGGGGAGCGAAGAGTGGGCTTTGCCATAGCGGTTGATGTAGCGGACGATGGTGATGTAGTCAGAGAGAATTTGAACCATACGACCTCGAAGGAGTCTCCGGGAAGCCCTCAAGGCCTTGAAGATTGCAAGAAGCTCCAAAGCATTGATATGCAGGTATCTCTCCAGACTGGTCCAGTGGTCTTCAGCTGTGAAGCAATTGCAGTGGACGCCCCAGCCAAGGAGAGATGCGTCCACTGTCAACGTAATGGATGGACAGGGTGGACAGAGGAGCATGCTGGTGAGAAGGTGGTGTGGGGACAGCCACCAATGGAGGAAGTTCGTGAGTGGGTGAGGAATCCAGAACCTCCGTCACTGGTAGTCAAACAGTGGGCCAAAGTGTCTGACAAAGCAGTGTTGTAGGGAGCGGGCCTGAAGGCAAGAGAGATAAGTGACTGACGTCATGGCTGCAATGTAGTCGAGGAGGTGCTGGATTTGGTGAGCCGAGGCCGATGGGTTCTGCAGAATTGTGGAGACAGAGTGGCGGAGGACCCTCATCTGATTGACAGGAAGGAGCCTACTGTGCGTGGAGAGTCAAAAGTGGGCTCCATGAAATCAAAGAAACGAGTAGGTTTCGCTTCAAGTGAGATTTCTTGGGGTTCACCCTCAACCCCAGGTCAAATAGAAGGGGTAGGGTAAAGTGGATGTCTTTGTAGAGTTTCCCTCTGCAGGACGCCCTCAGGAGCCAACTGACCAGACAGGAGTAGGCCATCACATGCCTCATACATGAAGAGAGGAAACCATGGTAGTAAGACATTTGGTGAAGACCCTGGAGGCTGAGGACAGGCTGAAGGGAAGCACTTGTACTGGTAGCAAGTGTCCCCGACAGCAAAGAAGAGCTATGGCCTGTGCTGAGAGCAAGTAGCAATATGAAAATAAGCATCCTATAGATAAATGGATGTGAAGCAATCGTTGCAGTTGAGGAATGGGAGGATCCTGAACCTTCATGGAATGAAAGAGTTGACCACCCTGAAGACCAAAATGGGGCAAAGGCCGCTGACCTGCATAGGAACTGTGAGGTAGCAGAAGAAGAAGCAGAGTGTTTGGCAGTTAGTGGCAGTCTTTGCACAGATCCTTTCCAGAGGAGAGAGGCTACCAGCTCTGATAGAACAGAACTGGGAGGCATAGAAAGAAAAGACGCCTATGGGAGGATTACTTCCAAATTCTATGGCGTAAGCCAGACGCACAATAGTAAGGACATAAGAGTCTGAAGTCATAGTGTGCCAGATGGTGTAGTGGGAGGAGAGGTCTCAAGCTTTGGAGGAGAGTCGCCCGGAGAGGCAAAGAGTAAGAGGGGGGAGGAGGCATGCCACTAAGTGGAAACGGAATGCCTGGGAAGTCGGGTGAGGGCCCATTGTCTTAGCCGTGAGGCAGGTTTCAACAGACAGTCCATTGCCTCATGAGGGATGGGATGGAGAAGTCCTTGCTCATCAAACGGCAGGTCCCTGATTCTCTTCTGGCTGTCCTCCATTAGGCCAGCAGAACACAATCATGCAAAGCAGGGAAAGGTGATGACCCCAACCATTACCCAAAGCGGAGCTCTCAACAGTATGGTTAGAGGATTGGATCTGCTTATTACCAAGAGACACCGATTCATTGCAGAACTGAAGGGTGCTAGTTGAGACCAAGAGTGCTTTATGATACCCTGTAGGGCTGGCAAGAAAGGGATCGGTATTGCCATAGCTGGCGAGCGTTGACATAATGGAAGACTGGGTCCCGGACAGAAGAAAGAGGCCTAGAGACATCAAGGCCGAAGGTATTAGCCATTGTTATATCCCTGAAGCACCCCTTGGGGGCCAAGTCCTGAGAATCCTAATTATTTTATATAAAATATAAGGGAGCCATGGAAGATACCGGAAGGACCATGTAAACAGGTGATCTCTGTCTTCTCTTTTACATCCTGGGGTGATCTAGCAATTTTGGCTCAACAGGCAACTTGAAAGGAGTTTCTGCAGCCATCAAGACCATTACTCTCTAAGAGAAAATAAACAATGAAAAGCAGGCTGGAATCTGACACCTAAGACTTGCATCTCCGGAGACAGATACTATCTTACAGGAAACAGGATGGTTGGTTGTTATGTTCTCTTTGAACATGAAAGGAAATAATCCATCTTAATAAAAAGATGGAACCATGTGGTTTCACAGAACATTGGTCAACACTATATCTAGACACAGTTTCTGATTTTTGTGGGAGTTCTGTTTGGATTTTAAAGGATGATGCAGTTGGTGTTTTAAGAGCTAAAGTGGGAAGTTCTCTTAGAACTGCAAAGACAATGGAGCTGGTAAACAGCTCATATTTGCAACACAATGAAGCTGCTGGCAAACTCCCCTCAGCACGGCTGAGATGTTTTTTTCCCCAGCTGAAGACTTCTGGTTTTGGTATTGTATGTCATCAAATCCTTTCTGTCTCTCTCTATCTCTTTCTTAATTTTCATCTCTTGCTAACTTTATAGTCTTGTATGTTTGATTGTAGGTGTGAAGTTGAGTGATTGTAAGAACTTTAACTTTTCATGCTTGTTGTAGTGAATGTAATTAATTGATTGTAGGGATTTTTACATTTATGGTAATAAAATACTTAGATTTGAACAATTGGTGTGATTTTGACTGGACCGGACCTGGTATACATTTGGGTTTTATGATCCTTAATTAATTACCCTTTCCTCTTTGCATGTCTAAAGCAGTGCTGAGCTAATTTTTCCCTACAAGAGACAATTTTGACAGCTTTTGGGAATCCTTTTAAAAGGAAGCCCTGGTATCACAAACAGATTGCTGGAGTCCTAAGCAAAAAGGGTAACGCCATTCTTAGAAGAATGTTAGAGAACTGGTTTACATCCTCCAGAGCTGTATCAGGAGTTAGCTCTCCAAAGGCAAGAGGAGCTGACTCATGGAACAGAGGAGAAGGGTCAGGAGAATCTTCGTCCGATTCATAGGAGCCCATGAAAGAGAAGCAGCTGGGGTAGGGTGAGAACCCTGTGAAGCTGAACGCTGCGTAAGGCAGGAGCCAGTACCAATGTTATTGATAAGATCAGTACCGACGAGATCGGCATGGCAATGAGTATCGAGGCGACGACAGATTGTGTCGGTACCGATAGCGAGAGCGTTGGTGGTACAGAAGTTGAAGGTTGCTCTGGAGGGGGCCAGGAAAATGTGGGCGACATCAGTGGTAGTGGGGAACTAGCCCAGGATCGGGGGAACAACCCAGAGAGTGGTGATCCATGTGATCATACAGATGGAAATGCTCAAATCGAGACAGACAATGGGACCGAGAGCATCGGTACTGAGGACATTGGTTGCATGGCTGAGAACGGGAGCAGGAGCAATATCTAGAATCATGCCTACTACCAGGGGAGCAGTGACAGACAGTAGGATGGTAGTGGTTGCAGTATGCAGGCAAGTAGGAGTAGAAGGAGCCCAGTCGCTCTCTCTAAGGATGCTCATATGCATACCAAGCAATATAGGAAGCCGAGGACTGCAATAAATCCTCCCTTGTGGCGGAGCAATGGTGAATTGGCCAGTGGTAGCACTCGTAGTGAAGAGGCGATCTACCACGGTCCTTGTGGCTCAGGGAGTGGACTGTGCTAGGAAGGGGCTGGTCCTGATGGGAGCTCAGTCGTTGCCAGGCAATGGCCATTCCGAATCAGGATGGTGCACGGTGCCGGTAGGAGAAGGTGAAGAGTTAATACTCTCTTGGCCTAGTTGATCCCCTGGCAAAAGAGGTGGAGGCACCAGAAAAGGCCTACGTTCCCACTCGAGGGGAAAGTGGCGATGAGAGTGGCTGCGGCTGAGGCACCAGAGAAAGGTCAATGTTCCTGCTCGAGAGGGGGAAGTGGTGATGAGAGTGGCCACACTGAGGCACCAAGAAAGCCAGTGCTCCCGCTCGAAAGGGGGAAGTTACTATGATAGAGGCTGTAGTTGAGTCATTGGTTCTGGTGACAGCTCAGGAGCCGGTGCCGCCTCAGGGGGTGCCATGTGAGGCTGAGGTTGGGTCGACAGGGAAGTGAACAAGACTCCCAAAGACATGGCCTGACGGAGGTAAAGAAGGGGAGCGATGTCTCTCCTTCTTCTTCAGAGCCAACAAAGGTTGGTGAGATGAGATGCTTCTCTCCATCTTGGTAGGAATGGGTTGAGGTGGTTAGACGGAAGCCACTTGGAGAGCAGCAGAGGACGATGTGGCTTCAGAAGTAGTCCGAGCGACCCCAGACATCGTAGGAAGCTTCGGAAGGGAGGGCACCGGAAGAAGCAACGAAGATGAAGAATGGCAAGGGGGAGATACCGAAGATGTCGATATCAAAGGAGTCATCAGTACTAAGGAGGCCGGTGGAAAAGATGACAGTTTCGGTACCAATAACAATTTGGGCTTGAAAAAGGATGTGTTGGACGCCCTTGGTCTTTCAGCTAGGGGGCCTGTTGCCAACAAGACTTGAAATGGGAAGCTTGATTCTTTAGAGTTTGAAAAGAGAAGTCTTTACAAATGGAGCAGGCCTGGACGTTATGTCTTTCTCCGAGGCAAAAAGGGCACTTGGAGCACCTGTCAGACAGTGAAACCTTGCACTGCAAGATACACCCAGTTGAAAAGCGCCGAAGACAGAAATAAGGAGGGGGAAATTACTGAAAAAATTCCCACAAGATGGACAAAAAAAGGGACAAAAAGACTAAGAAAGCTACTCAGCAGAGGAAGCCTTTCGTGCTGCTAACCAGTTGGCGGACGAAAAGAAACTGAAGAGGAGATGCTGGCTTGGCAGGACAAAGCATGCTTGATGCCATCGAGGAGGAGAGGTTCCCGCCAAGCTGCTCAGCTCTGGAACTTTCCGAACTGCTACTATGCATGCGCGAATATCCCACTGTATTAAGGCACAGAGACCACGAAGAAGAAACATGCTTAAATAAATTTAAAAAGTTATCCTAATCTCACACACATATACAGAGATAGTGAGACAATACAATATTTCTTGACGAAAAAATCTATTTTATTGCTTTTCTAAACATATGTGTTAAGTCACTCCGAACAGTCCTGGCCAGCATAGCCAACAGCATGGGATGCTATCATCCAAAAACAGGCAAAGTGCCACAGTTACTATCCCTGACTTACAGCATTCTTTTTGTTCAAAGGAGATTGTGCTGGAATCCTCCCACCTGAACATCTCTGTTTCCTTACATATTTATAAGCAGAAAAAATAACAAAAATGCAGAGGCTACCATGGTCCATGGTGTCCCCAAAGTCCCCCAAATCCTGCATGAATACTTTTGTGAGTTACTTTCACGCAGCTTCTGCCAAGATTCAGCATTAACTGGGAAGGACCCTGGAGCACACCTACAGTACAAGCAGATGTTCCCCAACAGGATCACCTTTCCACTACCACAAATGCAAGTCAAATACCACATTCATCCCTCACCTCAAACCGGATGGCAGGTTTGCGGAGTCTTGCCATGGTGCTTATATAGACCAGGTTGTAGGCTATGTTTTCCATACAACCACGAAAATTCTGCAGATAGGCAAGGCGATGTTTCTCATGGTTCATCACTCCTCCAAAGAAGATCTGCAGAGGCCAGATTAAGACAGCAGCTCAATTAAGGGCCAAGCAGCCACATGACCTCTCAGTACCCAAACACAGTCCAGGCTAAGTCACTGGAAGAGAGGATCTAGGGCGGGGATCACTGTAGGGTCTAAACAGTTACTAGCCCTACGAGAAAAAGTAGGAGAGGAATATCTGATCTAAGAAAATTCACATCCCTCATCTATCATAACAAATCTCAGTTGGGCTAGCAGAGGGATTCTAGGAACTGTAGTCCAAGAAAGTAATTTTTCCAAGCTCTGCCTGCAGACCTTTCAGTCATTTCCCACCACCTCAGCACCTCACCTCTCTGTCCAAGTCAAGCTGCTCAAATGCCCCATTGAGACGGAAGTGTATGACTTCCCCATCCAGGCTGAAGTTTACAAACTGTCTGTAGCGGTCAAGACGGAATTGGTGCCAGTGCTGGTCATCCAGAAGGCTTCCCAGCTTCATCTTTGTCTCTCCTCCACTGGTGTTCAATGAGCTGTTGCCTAAGCAGGGGAGACATTTCAACAAATGTCAAATAGTGTCAAAACTTGCTTACCCCACTTCAAAATGTGACTTTGCCTTCGTCCTAGTATATGTGCTTCAGTAACCTACTGTATCCAGTATAGATAGGTGAATTTTTGGGAAGCAAATGTGCCAGAAGATTAAAAACACACATCATCAAGTTAAGGACCTTTTGAAAATGTTAGTGGAAAAAATGTTTCAGATAACTTGACTTCCTAGAAATCTGCTCTGCTCAAACATTATGAGGTAAAATAGAAGGCATTTTATCATCACTATCACCACCACATTATCTTCCTACTCTTTGTAACTGAATCTTTGGCTTTTCAGATGTTCATGGACTTCAACTCCATGCAGTACTAACCAGCATGAATAATGTTCAGAGAGGATGGGAGTTGCAGTCCAAAAATATCCACAATTCCCTTGCTGTACCAAATGGTTCTGTGTCTATGTATAGGTTCAATACACCTGTGATACTCTATCTTATAAACAATAAACTGAGCAGTGAGTTTTCTAGATCAGCACAGAGGAGTTGGTTCATGTAGGAAACATGTTGCAATAAAAAAAGTGTGTGTGTGTGTGTGCACGCGTCATCAAATCAGCTGTTGACTTATGGTGACCCATGAATTTCATAGGGTTTTCTTAGGCAAGGAATAATCAGATGTCATTTTGCTAGTTCCTCCTTCTGAAATATAGCCTGTAGCACCTGGTACTCACTGGTGGTCCCACATCCAGGTAATAACTAGAGCTGACCCCACTTAGCTTCCAAGATCAGATGGGATCTGGTGTACAAGCTATAGAAAACAATGAAAACAAAGTTCTATAGTGAGGCATCTTCTTCCCTCCACCAAGATCCAAACTAATGTATATATGAACAAGGCAGACACACCACTTTAAATAAAATTCACCACTGAAATGAGGTACAATTTAAAGTAGGTTTTAGCAAAGTACTGTTTGTGGGCCATATGCATCCTCCTACAGACTGCCTCACCCCCTTCCTTATTTTTGCCTTTTTTTTGTCCAAAAACTGGTCATAATTGGACTTTTTGGGGGAGGGCAGGCCTAAGCCAGGCTTGGGGTTGCTACTGGCCATTTGGAAACAAAAGGTCCCAAATAGCCTCTTATAACTGTTGAAGTATTGGGGGTTGCTTTCATCCATTTAGAGGACAAATTTCCAGGAAAACAATTTGGAGGGTGAGGATATAAGGAACCAAAATTATGGGGGAGTCTTGGGACTACGACCCTGGAGACCAGGGTTTGATTTCCTCTTCAGCCATGGAAACCCACTGGGTGACTCGGGCACCTCACACACTCTCAGCCCCCAAAAAGCCCATGATAGGTTCTTTTTAGAATTGTCGTAAGTCGGGAATGAATTGAAGGCACACAATAAACAACTATGTGGTTCTACAGAAGGCAGAAGCATCCTCAGCATGCTCACTCGTGTTACCAGTTTCCATCTGAGAGAAAAGCCTATGGAAAGGATGGATCATGAAAAGTGGAAGGGTTCAGCAGCTGTCTGTCTGTGCTTTCAATCTCACCTTCTCCATTCACTTCTGAATGGGACACCTCTTTTCATGCCTTCAAGTAATTTCCAACTTAAGGTGACTCAAAGACAAACTTACCACAGGCTTTTCTTGACAAGATTTGTTCAGAGGTGGTTTGTCATTTGCCCTCCCGAGACTGGGAAAGTGTGGCTTGCCCACCATCACCCACTCAGATTTTATGGTCAAATGGGGATTTGAACCCTAATCTCCCAGAGTCCTAGTCCAAAATTCAAACCAAAATACAATGCTGGATCTTGAATGGCACAAACTGCCTTTAAAGCTGGCAGTCTGCTGCTGCCTCCGTTATCTGGGGTCTATGAACAGTTTTGCTTAGACTGAGCTACTTAGTAATTCAGCTACAACTTCCTACTAACATTCTTTGCAAGATGGCAAGGAACATGTGCTTGAAAGCCAAGCAAAAAGTGCTGAGGCCAAATTTTATACTAGCAACAGAAGACTTTAAAATATTTGTCAACTTTAAAGCACAGCACCATTAAAACCTTTTTTTTTATCTGTTTGCATTTTTATGTGTTTGACACACTGATGGTTGTGAATGCATGCCTTTGTCTGATTAATCCAATAGAAATTCAGAGGCTTAACCAAATGACATAATGTGGCTTAATGGATGAACATCCTACCCCATCCTTAAATGCTGCACCCAGCAGAAAGTTTGAGGGAAGAACAGACAGGTACCCAGAAAAACCTTTCCTATTTGAATTTATGTATCAAAGGGAGAGAAAACAGAGCAGCCTGGAGGTGAAAAGTACTTGCAGTGCACTGGCTCTTTGAAGAATATCATGTAGTATTAGTGCACAAATGCTTAAATGTGGTTGGACCAGGGACCAATTTTCTGACCAAGAACGTTCCAAGGATTTTATGAACCACCAAAATTTGAATGGTTTGGTTTTGCTTTTAGTCAAGCAATAAAGCATGACCTGCAATCTATTTAAAATGTGAATTGCAACTTCTGATCAGAAAAATGGTGGTCTGGTTACTGTAGAGATGCCGAAAGACACAACAAGAGACACCTAGGCCACATGCATTTCACCCATCCCAGAGTTAGAGGGTATGCTGCCTTCTTTTTAGCAGTCTGCTTGATTTCCACATAAACAAGTGTTGACTCTTCTCCTCCTAGCATCCAGTTATTGTCTGAGTGACTAGTCAGTGCATACTTCTTCCTCCCAATCTCACCAAGACTCATGCTAAGAACCAGCTGGGCCTGATGCAGTTCCAATCGGATGTAGTCTCCCTGGGACCCTGCCCCGTACATTAGGAGGCCCTCGCGCTCCATTGTCTTGAAGTTGAACCCAATCATGTCTTGAGTGGTACGGACAGTTTTGGTGCGGAACCTGTAGGCAATGGCATCATCACCATCAAAATATAACACATCAGACTCTGCAGAGTAGGAAAAAAAAAGAACAAACAGATCCATGGCTACTTAAGTAAGGCTCTTTCCTCCACCTCCCCTCTTTCTCTTTCTCCCTGTGCAATGATTCTGTCTGAGGACCATCTATCTCAAATAGATCCATCACTATCATAGTGACAGCTTCCATGTCAATGAGGTGGTCAACCTGCTCTGTGTTCCAGTCCAGATTTAAAGGACTCTACAAGATGTTGAATCATGTCCCCATAAGAAATTCAGCATCCTGGATAGCTGTATTATAGTTCAGCCCCAAACCAAGGCACATTCTCTGCCCCACCGATATAGAAGCCACCCCAATTCTTATCAGGTCATGTGATGTCACTGCTAGAAAATGGCATGAAAACTGTCAGCTGTTCTCTATCAGTCTCATATTGAAAAACTGAACCAATTCTGTGCTACAGATGTGTTTCTTTAAACAAAATCACTCAAGGTAAAAAAGTAACAGCCAAATCACTTACTGTAATAGCAGCCATAGAGACCCACACGTAAGCCAATATTCCCATGTGGATTCCAAGCCACAGGAATAATGCGGAGGTAGCGAGCCAAGATGGGGTAATGCAGCTCATGGCGGACCACACCACTTGCATTCACATTGCCAAAAAATGTCTAGATGAGAAAGCGAGAGAAAAAAACAGAAAATACTGTCACCCCTCAACATTTGATAGGGTTAGTGGTGTAGGACCCTTGCAAAAGTGAAAAAAATCACAAATTATCAAAATATACGTGTGTCTGTGAGAAGGGGGCTGAGGCATGGTGTGGAGAATGAGCACTTGAGGTTCAAACTAGGTTAGGAAAAGGAGAGGGAAGGGGGAGTGGGCTGGCACGATAGCCCTGTACTTCCTCTTTCTAGCCCAACTCCTGCCTTGGGTGTGGAGTAGCATCAGGTGAGGTTTTCTGGTGCTGAGAAATCAGTCTGTGAGCTATCCTTGGCTTGCTAGATAGCAGCTGGTACAGAAGGAGGGGGACCACAGGCAGGTTTTTAAAGGGCTGCATGACCTGGACGAAGGCAACAACAGACAAAGTCTCCTGGAAATGAAGCTCTTGAGATGAGGGGACAAAGGCTGAAGAAACTTGAAAACAATCGAATCCATGAAAGTCACACTCACAAACATTGACGACTGACTATATTCCAATTACCAGCATGAAGAGCCACTGACTCATTGTTTCCAAACAAATATGTACATTGTAGATTTCAGAACTAGGAGCAAAGGGGAAAGAACATGGAGCCAGCCAGGACCATGAAACAATGAAGTGCATCACGTGAGTGACAGAGAATGGGTATTTCCAAGTTGGAAGTGTTAGAACTAATCCCTGCCATACCTACTATAACGGACTCAAGTAGCTGGGAAAGGTTAGTTCCCAGGATCTTGAAGATCTGTGGTTGATCATAAGAGGCAATACTGAGTTATACAAAACAGGCACAGCAGAAATAGCTCCATATATCTTCAGCGTTCCTACCAAAGTCTCCCACAACTTTTGATATGCTATGTTTTCAAATTTGTGTTAACAATGGGGACAACAAAAAATTAATTTGTTTTGCCTAATGTGTTTTAATAGGCACAGGGTGGAACAAATACAAGAGAGAAGATCTACCCATCTCTCGCTTCTAAAAATCCACCAAGCACTGTCCACATTTATACATTCACCTCTGCAGCCAATAAAAGCCAAGCTTGGAACAAATTTGAAAGGCAAGACTCGACAATTCTACATCTCCTGAAGTTATTATGACAAAAAAGATGTTTGATTGCTTGTCAAAATTACAAATGGACATACACAAAAAGAAATGTCTTAGAATTACAGAATCATAGAGTTGGAAGAGACCCCGGGCCATGGAGTCCAACCCCCTGCTATGCAGGAACACCCATCAAAGCATTCCCAACAGATGGCCATCCAGCCTCTGCTTAAAAACCTCCAAAGAAGGAGACTCAACCACATTCTGAGGCAGCATATTCCACTGCCAGACAGCTCTGACCGTCAGGAAGTTCTTCCTGAGGTTCAGGTGGAATCTCCTTTCCTGCAGCTTGAATCCATTGCTCCTTGTTCTAGTCTCTGGAGCAGTAGAGAACAAGCCTGCTCCCTCCTCAACATGACATCCCTTGAATGTCTTGAAAACACATTGCCTAAGTAATAACTATATACAGAAATATGAAGAAAATCAGTGTCCCATTGCATGAAGAAGCAGCTCACCACTGAGAGGAAAGGACCAAGAGGAGCTGCCACCGTGGCAAATATCTAGGACTAAGGGAACAATGAAAGGACTGTGCATATTAGGAGAAGTGGTAGTGTTATTACCATTTACTAGCCTTACTTTGGAAGATATTAGATATCGTTTTGCTATCACAATTCGGCCCCATTCTGTCACCCTCAGCCAAGTGTTTGTGAGGCCCCCGAACAAGCACAGAACTAGGCATAGCCATTAATTGCTGAACATTCCTTTCTCCACCTAGGCAAGCCAGGCTCAGCCAGATCTTTGCTTTAGGAGACCTCCCTAGACAAACACCTCATTAAAGATGAACGCTAATACAAAGAACTCCCTGCCCCGAGCAGGCAACTTGACAAGCTAGATGCTTAACTGTCAAGCACGCTGCATCTGCACACTGGCCATTCCATTGTCGATTCGGACTTAATTCAATCATGCTAAATTCCAACCTTTCAGAGACATTGTCTCGCGCCCAAGCCTCATTGTTCTCTCTCAGAGTACAGACTACAGTCATATTTTCCCTATAAAAAAACCCCAATTCCGAGACCTTCCTCAGATCGCTCTGAACTTCCATCCCGCCTTGCTGCCACTTTGTCCGCCAAGCTTTCCCCTCAGTCTCGGTCCGAGACTGCACAATTACAGACCTCCGCTGTGATCTTCCCTGGGCTTCGGACAGGTGTAGTATCACCCAATTCAACAAATCCCTCTCAAAAATCCCTCTATATCGCTACTACCTTTATTTTCTATAGTTACTTGTGTGGTTGTGCTGCATACACCGTTCGCCTGTATTTAATAAAATCACAGTTATTATTTCATCTTTGGTGTGCTTCTTGACTTGGCCTGACCCCGTAGACACTGGGTTTAAAGATTCCGCTGCGTTGCCCTGCCTCTCATTTAGCTAACTTGTGCTCTGAGCTAATTTTCCCCACTTAATACCTGAGCAGGTTTGGAGTCCCTCACAGGACCCCCAGTAAACAGGGTAACAGTAGGGGTCACCACCAAAAACCTGATTATAAAAAGAGACTGTTTAAACCAGGAGAAATTTTTTTTTCTTCCTCTAAAAGGTCACATGTCCTTTGTCGGTGTGTGCTTCCAAGTCATTCCTGATTTATGGCAACTCTAAAGTGAACCTATCATGGGGTTTTCTTGGCAAGATTTGTTCACAGGGAATGTGCCTTTGCTTTCTTCTGAGGCTGAGAGAGTGTGACTTCGCCAGGGTCACCCAGTGGGTTTCCATGGCTGAGAGGGGATTCAGTCTTGGTCTCCAGAGTCCCAATGCTCAAACCATTATACTATGCTGGCTTTCCCACGTGTCCTTAAGAGATTATCTGTTGAAGATATATGTTGGCAGTGGTCACAGCCACTCCCCCTCTCTTTCTCCCTCTGTTCTTCTCCACCCAAAAAGCTCCTAGGGAATACACAAGCTGCTCTTGCCAAAGATCTGAACTGATTGCTTGAAGTTAGAATGGGGGTGCCTAACATTAAACTGAGGACAACAAATTGTCCACTTCAGTTTAAATTAAAACTGGCACCACTGAGTTCCAGCTTTGATCAGTTATGACTGCTATTGTGGCCTCCATGGATAAACCTAACCAATACACCTCCTTGAGACCCTAACATTTCAGCTTGTAGCAAAACACTTTATTAAACATGAGGTAGCCACCCAACAGGGAATGAAGGCTGTCATTTTCTGCTGGCAATTTTTTTTTTCATAAAAGTTTCTGCAAAGTTGACAACTCAAGACTTAGGCAGCACACATCTATTCATCATCTACTTGCCTATTCTGCAAACTGTTGTGTCAAATGCTTTCCAAAATTACGCTAAACTAGCATCAGGCAACACAATCCATTTTGTGTCTGCTCAAGCCTCTCCAAAGTTCTCTCCTACTTCACTACATCTGGTATAGCAATTATCTTGTGCTTCATATGACTTTGCAACATATCATATGGGGAAAAAGTGCTATGAGGGGCTGACCCTGACCCTAGTTCTACACTCTAGGCAGAGCTTAGAAAAGTGGCTATTTTGGACTACAGCTCCTACAGTCTGCCAAATAGCATGTCCATTTAATCACCACACACTTGAACATACTTGATTGCGTTTGTTTTTGGAACCTAATATTGGGCTGGTTCATACTTGGATGGAAAATCACCAAGGAAGACCAGAGATCTCTAGGTAGAGCTAGGAAAGAGCTCTGCCTAAAATCCTGAAGAGCTGCTGCTGGTCAGAATTGACAGTATTCAGCTAGACGGACCAAAGGCTCAACTCCATAATTCCTCAAGTTCTGACCCTAGGGCTACAAAAATATAAACAATCTACAGCAGGTCTAAGCAGCTGCTGCAGGCCGGGGAGGAAGGCAGTGAGATCCTATAGGGGCTCTGTGGACTGCCAAAATGCCAAAAAACAAACAAACAAACAAAAAAATCAAACCTGCAAGCAGCCAACAGTTCAGCTATGGTTCAGGAAAACCGATTTTTTTTTTAAAATGGTAAATACAGTCAGCCCTCCACATTTGCAGGTTTCACTTTTGCAGATGTGATTATTCATGGATTATTTGCTATCACCTCTGCTGCCTCCCTATGCCATTTTCAACAGGGACTGCGACAATCGTGAGGCCGAGAAACTGCGAACGAGGCTTGTAAGTCCCTATTAAAAGTGGTGTGGGGCAGCCGTGGAGATGGCTGTAAGTCCCACTAGCCACCCACGTCTTCTTTGGGAAGGAACACTGATGCCTCAAAAGAATCCACAGTAGCTTGAATATGGTGATTATACTTCTTTTATGTGTTAAATACAGTTCGGGAGGGCCCAGAGTTATTCACTTTTTTTCACTTTCACAGGGGTCCTGTGCCCCTAACCCTAGCAAATGTGGAGCGATGATTGTATTACAGGGGACTCTGTAACCTATTTAAAAGGAAGCCTCTGGGAATGGCTCTTCACCTATTTTCTTTTGTCAGAAAAAGGGCAGTCTGGGAGGATCAAAGGCTTCAGTAACAGCTTTGAGGGCTGCAACAGCAAAGGTTGTATTTTCTCTGCCCTACATGTATTTATTTATTTATTTATTTATTTAGAGTATTTATACCCCACTACTCAGCCACAAAGGCTATCAGAGCAGCTTACAAATTGTTAAGTTGACAATTCCCTGTCCTCAGACTTAAAGTCTAAATAAGACATGACACACAAGGAAAAAGCAATGCAGGGGGAAGGGGATTAAGTCCAATAGATTCTGCCTATAGACACTTTACTGAACATCATTCAAAGGCAGCCTGGAAAGACCTCATGACACAACAAAAATAATCGACATGGAAACCTGTTGTTTCTAAATTGTGCTTTTTTATCTCTCGTGATACAAATACTTACTATGTGTTTGTTATTTAGTAAAGTCTATTTCTCCACAAGGGTAATCAGTAAGGCAAATTTGTTATACAGACTTTTAAAATTCTTCAGCAGGTGATACTTATGCTTATGCCAAAAAAGACTGCAAAACAGCAACACAGCTACAGATTGGATTATCAGATCTATTGTTGTTCTTTTTTAAAAAAAAATCTGTTCATAAAGACTTTTAGATGCTTATACTAATCATTAAACTGATTTTTCTGTTTCTGCATAGATACTTGTTCCACTTATCTAATTTCAGGCATTCAACATTGTTGATATTTTGGACTACCATATTCTAATTCTTTTCTTATTTTGATAATTGTTTTAATTATACTACAGAATTTTCTTTAATTTGATAGGATTTTTAAAGTTCTCTTTCACAATTCATAGCATGAATATGATTCACAATTAAAGGTCTTGCATGTACAATCAAGGAACTGAAGTAGGAAATACAGTTTAAATTAACAGGCAAAGGACCAAGTAGAGTATTTAGCTTGAATTCCATATTATAATCCCATGTATTTATTCCACGTAATTCCATATTATAAACCCATGTACTTCTGCACACTCTTTACAGGTCAATTATCTGATTACTATTTACACTACTGCTAAGTCTCTGTCACTCTGTTTTTACTGATCTCTTAATTTCATTAGGGTGATGGATCTTGACTACTTTTATATGAAAATTATTGTTGCAAGTTACTCGAGATCCTTATTAAGCTGAATTAAAATGTGAAGGGACTGATTACAAATTTATAGTGCCATCCATAATTTTCAGCAAACATCTACATAAGTGTTTTGCCACATTTAAATCATCATGTATTGTTGATATCACCTCATGTTACTGAGAAGTAGACCAATTTTATGGGAATCAGTTGATATCACCTCATGTTACTGAGAGGTAGACCAATTTTATGGGAATCAGTTCAAAGTTAGGCTCACAGTTAACCTACATGAGAGTGAGGAATATCAAGCCCTCGAAGCGTTTTGGACTTAAGTTCCCAAAAAAACCCAGGTGGCAAGGCCAAGGGGAAAGGATTGTAGGAGCTGTAGTCCAAAATAGCTGGGGAGAGCAAAAGATTCTTCACTGAATGTATGTCTTCTAAAGAAAAAAAAACAGTGCTTGACTATAAAAACACGGAAAGCAGAAATATACCCAGTTCTTCTGAAATGTGCATACACCTATGAAACGGCCTAAGAGTCTCAGATAAAGTTGGCAACACCAACTGTTTCCTTGCCTGAAGGCAGATGCCAAGATTCTGCACTGCACTGGCAGAGTGTTGAGCTCCCTGTTCCTGCAGGCTTGCCTCTCCTGATGCTGGGGCATCCCCTCCCACAGCTATTTGGTAGCAATGAGATAATGAGAAGAGTGAGCAGGCATCAGCTTACTGTACTTCAGCAACCAAACACAGGAAGACCATGTCACCTTCCTGGATGCAGTGAAGCCCCCAGGGTGGTCCAAGACTATGCCTTTATCATCCTGTGGCCACAGCCACCCATTGTCTCCTCGTTCCCAGTGTTTTCCTCTTGCCACCAAATATCAGTGGGGATGTGTCCCAGCATCAGGAGAGTCAATGTAAGCACTCAGGGAGGAAAAGGTTCTTAGTTACACCTGCCTAAGAGTTCAGGGAGCCAGAGTGGATGACAAGTTGAATTCCACCAGCCATGCTGATAAATAATACATACGCACATGCAAACTGATTTACACCTTTGTATGTAACCAACAGGATGCCAGCCAGCAATTACACTCTCACCCAGTTGCTCCCTTGTTGAAAATAAGGTTTCCAGTTGCTGGGATGGTCCCCATAGAGGACGATGTACCGCGTCACCCAATTGTAGGTATTGAAGGTGCCCTGAGTGGCAATGCTTTTGATGTGTGCTTTCTTCGTCAAGTCAATCTGGAGCCAGGGCTGCTTGTCGCTGGGATCAGGGGACCAGCCACCAGCACCTGCACAAGAAAGGGAAGAGATGACTTAAGCAAGGGAAAACATCTCTCTGTGTACCTTCCAGACAGTGGCAGCTGATCACTTCCATGTCACCAATAAATCTTTTCTGGGTTTTAGTCTGAACTTTAAAGGAACTAGGCATAAAGTGTTGAACCTAATTGGAGAATAGAGTACCTTGGATAGCTCCTGTAAAGTTTGGATTGAAATTCAGAGTGGATTTATCTGCCTCAGTGGCATGGAAGGCACCAGTCACCAATGCTTTCAGAACTTATATATAAACTGCCATTAACAGCTCTTTACCACAGCTTAGGGCATGACTGTGGGGGCTCTGTTACCCCAAAATCACCCACAACAAATTAGTCCCTTCCAATCAACTGAGTTCAAAGCAAACCCCAAACTCTAGAACAGGATCATAGCCTGTATCAGCTTTGCTGTCTGCACTACTACATATTCACACCATCCATGCTTAGCCTATGAAACCTTTTCTCCATAAAGCTCAGAACACTAAACATAGAGCAAATCAGTGGATCAGTATTTAAAGTCCATGAATAATGATGAGCAGGGGGAGACAGTAAATATTAACTATCAAGAGACAGATTCTACTACCAAGCTTTGCTTGTGAACCTCCTCAGGGCAAGTGGCCACTTTTGGAAGACAACCAACAGAGCTAAATAGGTCACTGGTTTAGTCTTATGTATGCTAACGCTACTGGGCCAGAGGAAAAGAGCATGTGGGATGGGGGTTGCTTTTCCTTACTGAACTCACCATAAATCCGAGCAAAAGTGGCAGCACGGAAGATGCTGGATCGAGAGGATGCAGCGAGATTCCATGTATAGAGAGGGCCAACAAGTTCATAGTCGCAATGCCCTGAGACAGCAGGAGGAAAAGTGAGAAGAGAAGGCCCAAGGAAACATTTTTTGCTCTGCAACTTCCAGAACTCCACAATCAGCATTGGTCATTAAAATAAAAGAAAGGAAATTTTGTGGGGAAATGGATATATCTGTGGCTGTTGAGGAAAAGAATGAGAACCCAGGGCCTTCTTAGCTTTGAGGTTCAGCTCAGAAGCCTGGCTGCAGTGCTGGAGATGAGTGTGTCTCCAGAGCATGTGTGGGCTACCCTTGGTAGCTAATTAATCACATTTAGTCCATAGAAGCTTTGTGAGAAAAACCAACATGCTGGCTGGGGGATTCTGAGAGTTGGAGTCCCAAAAGTGCAGGGAAGTTTCCCAAGTTTCTTCCAGACTTTTTCAAATTGTAGTCCAAATTGTAATTTTTCCAAAACATAATTTGTTCTAGCCAGCCCAGAAACAAAGCACTCTGACAGGGCCTCACACACAATGGATTTAAGGTGCATATTTGGAAGCAAAACACCTCTGGCTCTGCCATCTGTGAATGCCACATATCTATGGGAACTACGTGTGGTTAGTTAGCTACCAACAGCAGCCCACACATACTCTGAGGACAAACTTGTCTCCATCACTGAAGCCAGGCCCTTGGGTTGAATCTCCAATACAAGAAGGGCCTGGGCTCTCCTTTTAAACTCAATAGCCACAAATATACCCATTTCTCCACAACATAGCCCCCGACTGCCACCCTAGGATTTCATATGCTCAGCTCTCCTCTGGCAAGCGGCACATTCATCCTTTCCCGGCTGCAAAACTACAGGGCTGCTTAATAGCAGCGCCAGCCACGGCTCCCTCTCTTGCCTTCCTTCAGGTTGTGTGTGTATCTCTCCCCCCTTTCCACTGCAGAGCGGCTGTGACACGCCCTTGCAGGCTCAGCTCCTGCCTTGTTATCTTCTGGAGCGCAAAGATTGGGAGAACCCTCTCAGGTCCTTAGCAGGGCCCAGCCATGAGACAGCAGAACAAGGGGGCGCCAGAAGAAGCTACTTTGGGATACTAGGGTACTCGTGGGTTTCCTGAGCAATTCAGTCAGAGGCGCAGCAACTCAAGGACAGAGGCGGGAGGCCTCCTCAGCCCTTCCAGAAAAATAGCAAAACAGCAGGTGCCTCCTCCGCCTCATAGAACCCTCCGGCTAATTGCTCAACCTCGGGTAGAAGGAGAGGCTCGAAATTCCCCCTCCTCTAAGGACCCTGCGCGAAACTGAGCGGGAAGAGCCCCACGGCGCGGGAGCGTCTGCTGCCAGGGGTACTTCCAGCCTTTCGGCGAGATGCTGAAAGGACGAGCCTAGGTGTGCCCTTTCCCATTTTCCTAGGCCGGTGGTGAGGACAGAGAAAGGCGGCCGTTTTGTTTTGCGCTACCACAGTCTGGAGCAGGAAAACCGATCATTCACTCCCTGTCCCCATCACACGGTACATTCTGAGGAGAGAAGCGAGCGCTACGTGCCTGGGCCCCGCAGAGTCTATTTCCGCACTATACTCTTATAGCGCTATTATTCCACTTTCAACATCCTATAGAATCCTGGGGTTTGCAGTTTAGGGAGGGGCCACTCGGCCCCTCCCTAAACTGCAAACCCCAGAATTCCATAGGATGTTGAAAGTGGAATAATAGCGCTATAACAGTCTAGTGCGGAAATGGCCTATGGTCCGAAGGGCTGAGCCTCTTGGCTCCGCTTCTGACAACCGGTCGAGCCCAAGAAAGGGCCAACGGGGGCATTCTCAAAAGGGGATCTCCCCTGCGTCCCGTTTCCTCGACGGTTCGTCAGGAGGCCAACCGGGCCCCGCCCGAACAGTTCCCGGCACCCCTCCCCCCTAGAAAGAGGCTTCTCTCTGCCCAGGACTGAAGTAAACACTGGTGCTTTCCCGGAATGGGGGCGGGGAAGCAAACCCCCTCCTCCGCTCGCCTTTCAACTTTCTCCAGCCGCTCCGTGAAACCAGCCCATCGCACCGGGCCGGGGTCCCCAGGGGGAGCCCTCTGCAAAGCCCCAACGCGCCGTGACCACTGCCCTCCATTGCCGCTACAAGCAGCATCCCCCCTGCGCGCGCCCCCGGCCGCTCTCCCCGAAGGCTCCCCGCTCTCCCCGCAGCGCTACGCGAAGCCCGGGATCCCCCCTCGCGACCCCCTTTCCCCCAGCTCTCTTTCCCGCCCCGATCCGCGCCGCTGCCGCAATGCAGCTGAGGCTGCCGCCGCCGCCGCCGCCGCCGCCGCCGCGCCTCGTCCCGGGACACTCACGCCAGAACCAGCTACAGCTGCAGAGCTGTAGGAGCGCGGCAAAGACGAGCACGGAGAGGAGCGAGCGGCCGCCCATGCTGCCGCTGGAGCCCTAAGGCGGGCTGCCTCACCGCCACCGCCGCCGCCGCGCTCCGACGCCGAGTCCCTTGAACATCGCCGCACGTGCGCCCTCCTGCTCGCCGACAACGCCTGCCTGGTGGCCGGAGCAGCAGCAGCCGCCAGGCGCGCGCCTCCGAGGCGGAGGAGGTGGCGGCGGCGCGCCTGCGCGTCACCCAAGCTCGGAGCACCTTCCAGGCGGCCGCTCTGCCGGGAAGCTCTCTCGCTTCTGCGCCTCCTCCGCCGCCGCCACCTTCGCCGAGACGGTTGCTCTTAGCTCTTCACCGGCAGAGAAGAGGGCTCTGTTGCACAGGTGCGGGGGCACTCGCGCCCTCCCCGCGCTGGTTCAGCAGAACGCTAACGTCCAATACATTTAGGGACGTGGGAAGCTGCCGTACCCCCACTCGGACTTTGGACGCCTTTAACTCAAGCGTTGGCAGTTCTGACTGGCAGTGGCAGCAGCCCTCCAAGGCCCTATGCTATTATTCCACTTTCAACATCGTAGGGAATCCTGGGGCTTGCAGTTTATGGAGGGACATTTAGAATTCTCAGCCAGGAAGCTCTTTGACCTCAGTAAGCTTACAAACCCCAGAATTCCACAAAGTGTTGAAAGTGGCATAATCGCACTATAACACCGTAGTGTGGAAATGGCCCAAGATTTCAAGCAGGATTCTTTGTTTTCTCTGGCTGGTATTGACGAGGTAAGAAGGGGAAGAGTTCTTACAGTTTTTGTTGTAAAGGAAACCAAAAACGACTGGAAAGAACGAAGAAAAACCAAGAAGCAAAACCGCGGACGAAAAGAAACTGAGGATGGACCATTAGCTTGGCGGGACAGAGCATGCTCAGTACCGAATGGGGGAGGGGTTCCCGTCAAACTGCTCAGCCCTGGAACTTTCTGAAATGCTACTGCGCATGCCCGAAGATTCCCATTGTGTGAGGCACAGAGACCAGGAAGAAGAAGAAGGGCTTCTGACCAATTAATCGGTCTTCCAGATTTTTGTGCCAGCAGTTCCGACCTTCCAAGAACCAGGAGCTGCCAGTGGTTCCTGTGTTCAGTTGGAGAGGTGAATCCATTTTGTATTTTATTATGAACCATGAAAGGGGCTGTGAACCTACTGTGGGAGAGAGATTCCAACAGCTTGGATAGTTCCGTTAAAGTTTAGACTAAAACAATGGAATCCTGGGATTTGCAGTTTAAGGAGTGGTATTTAGAGCAGTCAGTAATGGAGCTGCTTTGGTGCCTTAGTCAACTACAAGCCACAGGATTCCACAGGAGGTTGTCATAGCAATTAAAGTGGAACCATGGTGCTATAATTGCGTAGCATGAAAGGACCTCTGAATTCTCTCATATCCCAACATTTTGTTAATAAAACAGGACAGTTGCAGATGCGGATGACAACCCTAAGTCAGCGTGCAGAGTATCCAAAGCCAGCTAAGGTATTTTTGACACAAGAACTGGGAAATCTCACACCTACCTGTTCCTATCTCAAGCAGCAAAAATCCAATGAAAAGATCTGCTGTTCTTTTATGAAATCTAAATTTTGCTGAATGAAGCAATAGCCTCTGCCTAATGGTAGGGCCCAGACCTGTGCATAAGGCAAGGCAATTACATGCCAAAAGCTCTATTTTGAGGTGCCTTAAAGGTAGGAGTTTAGTTATTCCTGGACACACACACTTCGTTAACTACGTGCAGAGTTATCAGACAAGATTGGTGATACTGAGATTATCTGATTTCTCGTGACCTTTTTATTAGAACAGGGATAGGAATCATGTGGCCCTCCAACAGTGGCGGAGCTTGGAGAGGGGGAGGGTGCAGGGCTATGGCATGAGAGGCGTGGCCACGTGTGTGTGTGGGCATGGCCAGGGTGCACAGGGGCGTGGCCAGGGTGTGCAGGGGTGTGGCTATGGGCCAGGACGCCCCAGAAAACATTGCTGTCTGGGGCAAACCACCCTTCAACCCCCTCATCAACTGCCCTCCAAATGCTGTTGGACTGCAAGTCCCATCAGGCCCAGCCAGCACAGCCAATTGTGAGGAATGCTGAGGTTATAGTCCAACAGTCCCCAGGAGAGGGGGCACATGATTTCTACCCCTTGAAAGCAAAGCTTGAGAAAAGTTGTGTTGGGACTACAGTTCCTAGAATCCCCCAGTGACTGGCAATGCTGGTAAGGAGGGTCTGGCACTGTAATTGTTTTTTTAATTCTGCTGGAGAAGGACCTACTGTTTACTACTAGCATTGGGGAAAAGAACAATAAAGTCTGATATTTTGAAAACTTTGTATCTGTGCCTGCCAACTTACTCACCCTTATTTATGCCAGAAATTGGAATTTTGATTCATGTTAGTAACTGCGGGCATTATTTAACCTCTAAAATGAAAAACGGTAGGGAAATCACTCAACCTTATATGTAACTCATGACCAACCAACATGTAACCAAAACCCGTTCTTTAATTCATTCCTTTTGTAGCGGTTTGCACTTATTTATAGCTAAAGAAAGCAATCTGAGATTTAAATACACATGCGTGCATGCACATACACAGAGAGATCATCATTTTTATTCAGCACATCCCAGGACTGATCCATGTTACTGAAAGCTGGTTTCAAAGTATATTGTCTCTCTATGGGTTTGCGGATACTGAATTTTTAAAATGCTCTCCAGATGCTCTCTGTTGTCTTCATACTGTCTGGTGCTGAGGAGAGGCTTGGTCATCTTGGTCAAGCATCTTCCTCTAAAGCAGAGTTTTTCAAACTTTTCATGTTGGTGACACACTTTTTAGACATGCATCATTTCGTAAAACAGTAATTCAGTTTTACTAGCAAACTGGAGGTTAAACTAACCCCTTATAAGAGATACAGAGACAAACATATATTGCAATAACAAAATGTATGGGGACACAACATATCTCATGAAAACCTTTCATATATTTTTTAAAATATCTCATTTATAAATAATAATATACATTTCCAAGATTGTAGGTAACACACCTACACACCTCAGGCGACACACTAACGTGTTGCAGTGCACCGTTTGGAAAGCCCTGCTCTAAAGGCGCATGCAAAGCTGGGGAAAAATTACTTTCTTGAATTGGAATTACCTGAATCCTTCAGCCAGCAGGAGGGGGATTATGGGAACTATAATCCAAAAAAGGACCAGTGTCAAGCTCTGTTGAAAACCTTCCCTGAATGCTTTTCTTTGGGTTAGATATAACTGCATGTGTAATATGTACGTGCATGTATTACTAGTGACAGATTCCATGTATATAGCAGAGGGAAGGCTGGTAGGAAGGGAAATGCAAGGATGGTAAAGATTTTTAGAAATGTCTTTTTCTCCCTCTTGAGGACTTCTTAGTACTTCAGTATTGATTTTTAGTGTATATTCAAGAACTGGATGTTGAGGCTAGACCTCCAACTGATCAACTGGACTTTGGGCATAGGAAATATTACCCGTATTTGCTGGCGTATAAGACACCCCAGCATATAAGATGCACCCCATTTACATGCCAGCAAATACTATTTGGGGGGCATATAAGATGCACCAGCATATAAGATGCACTCCATTTTCAAACAGTATTTTTCAGGAAAAAGAGTGAGTCTTATACATCAGGAAATAGGGTATTTTATAGAAACAGAGCAAGTAATAATATACTAGGTAGGTAAGTAAATAGAGTGATTTGTTAACATATGTACATGACTGTGTTTGACTGTGGTGGTGTTGTTTTGTTTTGTTTTTTGTTTTTTTAGGGAATTGAAGATAGGGATTGATTTGCTTGTTACTGTTATTCTAAAAGGAATAAAAAATAAGCTCTTCCTGAAAAAAATAAAGGATTCAAAGAGGGACCTAAGACTCCAAGAAATAGGCTGTGGGATGAGTATCTGACTAATCATGAGATGACATACATCAGCAGGAAAAAAGAAAAGGTGTTTAAGATTAACATAATAGAATCTGAGATTTTTGTTGTACAGTTCCTGTGTCTCTTTGAGAGAATTTACAGGGCATTCAGATGATGTCAGTTGCCACTTGTAATCTTCTCATATATCCTCACTAACCCTTCTTTCTTCTGTCCCAATACAACTACCCTGAATATGTTTCCTGGATTTGAAGACACTGAATTTAGCTGTAACAGGGGAACCTTAAACAAGGGGGAGTTGATGAACTGGGATTTAACTCTTTGAGGTTTCTGCCGCCAACAAAGGTAAAATTGTTTCATTTGGAGTACAATTGGCAAGTTTTACCTATATAGCCCCTAGAGGTTTTTCCAGATGTAACAGTACAGAGACATCTTGAGAAATTCAGTGTTCTCTGCCTGAGAAATAGGCAGTCAGCCTCACATAGGACAGATATAGTTTGGATCTCAAGGGGAGTTACTTTGCTGTTGCTAATGGATTTGAAATTTTATTGCCTGTTATTTATTGCCCTTTATCCCAGGTTCCCACAAGGCCAAAAAAAAAAGAAAAGCCTCTGCTTGCACTGATCAGTGGTTCTTAACCTAGGGTCCATGGACCTCCAGGAGTGGTGGAGCCATCACTGGGGGTCCATTGTTACCCTGTGTGCTGGGGGTCCCAGGAGGGGCGCCCAAATAACCAAACAACAAGAAGCAAAGATGGGGAAATTAGCTGGTGCTCTCACTTAAGCTAATGAGAGGCAGGGTAACTTTGCGAGGATCTTTTAACCCAGTGTCTATGGGGTCAGCTCAGTTAAGCAGTCAGACAGTTTTAAAGTAACAAAATTGGTAGCTTTATTAACAGACAAGCAACAAATAAGGCAACACATGCACACAGCTAGCTAAGAAATAGGAAATGAGAGTTTCGGAGGAAATGGGTGATACGACACTTTTCTCATAGTCCTGAAGAAACTGGAGATGGTAGTGGAGAGACTCAGTGTGGTGGCCGAGGGGAGTTCGCTTGATAGAGCGGCAGCAAGGCTGGATAGAAGTCCGGAGCGATCCGAGGAAGCTCTTGGAGCTTGGGGTTTATATAGGGAAAGTATGACCGTCAGCTAGTCTGTACTTGGGAGAGAACAATGAAGTTTGGGCGAGAGACAATGTCTCCGAAAGGTCAGAATTTAACATGATTAAGTTCGAATTGACAATGGGATGGCCAGTATGCAGGTGCAGCTTGCCTGGGCGTTGGAGTATCCAGCTCGCCAGGGTGCCTGCTCGGGGCAGGGAGCTCTTTGTGTTAGCATGCATACTTAATAAAGTGTTTGTTTCAGGAGGTCTCCTAAAGCAAGATCTGGCTGTGTCTGGCTTGCTTAGGTGTAAACAGAAATGATTCAGCATTCAATAGCCATGCCTAGCTTCGTGCTTGTTCAGGGGCCTCACAAACACTTGGCTGAGGGTGGCAAAACAAGACCAAATTGCAATATCAAAATGATATCTAAAGTCTATCGAAACCAGGCCAGTTCACGGTGATAACACCATGAGGTCCTTCTGCTGGACACCACCAGAAGCAGCAGCAATAGAGATGTGACAGTGGAGGGGGTTCAGGTGCCAAAACTGTTCCCTTGTTTGCAAACAATGGAGCAGTTTGGGCATGTGCACATACCTACTACTGTGTTCCTTTCATCAGGGAAGCAGCAGAGGGGGGTGTGGGCATTGAGGGACACAGCAGTAGGAGTGCACATGTGCCCAAACTATGATTCTGGAGACCAGGGTTTGAATCTCCACTCAGCCATGGAAACCCAATGAGTGACCTCACACAAGTCACATTCTCTCAGCCTCACAGAAAGGCAAAGGCAACAAATCTTGCCAAGAAAACCCATGATAGGTTCACCTTAGAGCCACCATAAGTCAGTTTCCAAATAAAAGAGACATGATGGCAAGAAAGAACCTCCCCATGTCAGTGGCACTTTGTTGTTGTGTGACTTCATGTCACATATGATTTATAACAACCCTAAAGTGAACCTATCACAGGGGTTTTTGGCAAGGGCGTTGTTTGCAAGTGAGGGAATAGTTTCAACACCTGCAACCCCCCCCCACTGCTGTGCCCCTGGCAAAAAGGACATGGCAGCAGGTTTGTGCACACAGCCAGACTATGACTCTGGAGACCAGGGTTCGAATTCCCACTTGGCCATGGAAACTCATTGGGTGACCTTAGGCAAGTCACATCCTCTCAGCCTCAGAAAAGGACAAAGGTAACAAATCTTGCCAAGAAAACTCATGATAGGTTCACCTTAGAGTCGCCATAAGTCAGTTTCCAAAGGGGAGAGGCATAATGGCTAGAAAGAACCTGCTCGTGTCAGTGGCACTTTGTTGTTGTATGCCTTCATGTCACTTACTATTTATAGCAACCCTAAAGTCAACCTATCACAGGGTTTTTTGGCAAGGGTGTTTGCCTTTGCCTTCCTCTGAGGCTGAGAGAATGTGACTTACCCCAGGTCACCCAGTGCTGAAGCAAGGATTTAAATCCTAGTCTTCAGAAGTCTTAGTAAGTAAAAAATATATGAATATTTAAATCTAAATCTAAATATTTTGATCCTGAGTTAAGTGTTGGAGGTACCCAGCAACAAATTATATTTCTTCTTCGTGGTCTCTGTGCCTCATACATTAGGAGCTTTCGCGCCTGCGCAGTAGTGTTCAGAAGATTCTAGAGCTTGTTAGCTTGGCAGGAACCCCTCCTCCACGCCAGTACTGCGCATGCTCCTCCCGCCGAGCAACGGTCTCTCCTCAGTTCTTTCTTGTCCGCCTCAGTGTACAGAAGGTTCTGCTTGTTGGCTTGTGCTTTTCTTGTGTTTTGTTGGATATTCTTGGCTTTTTGACTTCAGATTTGGATCTTTACTACCCCTCTCGGATTTCGGACTTGGCTTGGTATTGTTTTGATCGGTTTTGACCCTTTTTCTGGCTGTTGACGATTTTCGGATTTCGGACTGTATTGGCGTTCTCAGACTTCTCCTTACCCTTGCCCCCAGTTTATGTCAGCTCTTTTCAAACGTTGCGCCTCCTGTGGAAGGAAGGTCGCTCTTTCCGACCGGCATTCTAAGTGCCTGCACTGTTTGGGTGAAGGACACAATGTTCAAGCCTGCCCTATCTGCAAAGACTTCACCCACCAGACTCTCCGTAACAGGGTGGCAAGGCTAAAATCCCATGCTGGGAGGAATCTCTGCACGCTCAGAGACCGGAGACAATGGCCAAGAAACGCCCGAGCTCCTCTTCTTCTTTGGCAGCAGCGGCGGCTGCCGTGCCCTTGACATCATCGGTATCGGAACCGGGCTCAGTACTGATCATGAAGTTGCCGAGAATACCCAAGATCTTGGCAACTCAGACACGTGAGGACCCTGCGGGCTTGCAGGCCTCCTCCTCCTCCAGGCCGCTCACCCCAGCCCAGAAGAAGCGCCCCACTACCGAAGGTGTGGTGGAGAAGAAGAAGAAGAGGAGGAAGGAGAAGCAGTGCTCTCCACCAACAGTGGTGAGACCCCCGACTCCACCACTCACCCAGCCCGCCAAGGAATCTGAACCGATGGAGCTCTCTGAGGAAGAGGAGCCTCCGGAGGAACAGGAAGTCCTCGAGGTGTCGGATGAGGAGCAGGTAGTGCAGGCCTCGCTCTCTCAGCTGCCCGAGCTGATCGCGGAGATCACTCCACCAAGTTGCCATCCACCCTTGGCAGAACGCCGAGAGGAGGCTGTGGTCAGGCAGCGACCAGCCTCTCGACATGACCAATCCCGCTCGCCGGAGCAGCGGGCCAGACCTCCATCCCCGCACTATCGGGAGATGCGCCTGGAGAGAGTTCGCTCGGGCGAGAGCACCTACTCTCCTGCCTTCCTCGGAAGGTACGCCCAGGAGCAGGTGGGGCACGAGCCGGCCGGCTCATATGATTCCTATTCGCCATCATACAGGGACCGGTACCACCGTGGCACCGTACTGGCCGAGGCAGCACTGGTTCGGACCCCTGATCGAGGCCGCCCAGGGCAGGACTCTCAGGTTTCCGACAGTACCGGACCTGCTTTCCCACTCCGACGGGCTCGTGTTGCACCCGGACCTGCCGGTATTGGCCCTCCATGCCTGTAGGATATCGCCCTAGACAACCCGGTCATCGGGAACGTCTTAGCTGCGGCCAGAAAGGAGTCCACGCGAAGGAACTACCACTACAAGTGGCAGCGCTTCGTGGCCTTCGCCGACGAATGTCGAGAGCCAGTATCGCCCGTCAACCTGCGTACCGTGCTCCACTTCCTCCTGCACCTCCGACAACAGGGCCTGGCCTTCCCGTCGCTCAAGGTGTACCTCGCCGCGATCGTGGCATACCAACCACCACAATCCCCATCGGCTGCGCTCTTCAGGGACGGTACTGTCAAGCAGTTCCTGAAGGGCCTACAGCACCTCTACCCGCCGGTATCGCCGCCGCTACTGCCGTGGTCGCTGTCATTGGTGCTGTCGCAGCTGACGAGGCCGCCCTTCGAGCTGATGGCGACGATGGACAACAGGCTGCTCGCGATGAAGACCGCGTTCCTAGTGGCTGTCACCTCTGCCAGGCGGGCGGGAGAGTTGATGGCGCTACGGTGCGATGAGCCATACCTGGTCTTCCATCGTGACAAGGTGGTCCTCCGGTCTGACATCTCCTTCCTGCCGAAGATGGTGTCCAGCTTCCATCTGAGCCAGGACATCATCCTGCCAGCCTTCTACCCTGACCCGACTACACCTCTGGAGCGGTCCCTCCACTCCCTGGATGTTCGTCGGGCTCTGGCTTTTTACAGAGACAGGACTGCGGCCTACTGGCAGACACTGCATCTGTTTGTCTGCTATGGCAGGCGCCGGAGAGGCCACAAAGTGTCCACCCAACGCTTCTCCAAGTGGGTGGTACAGACTATACACCTGGCGTACGAGCTTGCCAAGAAGCCTCCGCCAGACCTTCAGGCTCATTCCACCAGAGCCGTGGCGACATCTGCTGCCCTCCTGCGAGGCGTCGACCTGTCAGAGTTGTGCTGTGTGGCAACCTAGTCCCAACCATTGACCTTCATCCGCCACTACAGGCTCGACTGCCGTTCCAGGAGAGATGCTCGATTTGGCCGTGCTGTGCTGGCTTCTGTCGTCTGGGGTCTGGGACCTGACCCACCTTCCTACCGGTAAGCTACACAGTCTCCTAATGTATGAGGCACAGAGACCACGAGAAGAAGAACAGGTTGCTTACCTGTAACTGTGGTTCTTCGAGTGGTCTTTTGTGCCCTCATACATCCCCGCCCTGCTTTCCCCTCTTTTCAGGTCCCATCTTCTTCGGCGGACCAGAACTGAGGAGAGACTGTTGCTTGGCAGGAGGAGCATGCGCAGTACCGGCGTAGGGGAGGGGTTCCCACCAAGCTAACGAGCTCTAGAATCTTCCGAACACTACTGCACAGGCGCGAAAGCTCCTAATGTATGAGGGCACAGATGACCACTCGAAGAACCTCAGTTACAGGTAAGCAACCTGTTCTTACAGGGAGTTCCTGGTAAAGAAAAGGTTAAGAAACACTACTCTGGACCATCTAAGTAACATCTGAGAGAAAATGTAGGCCTGTGACACCAACATCATCACTTTTCTTCTCTGCATGATGTATTTTGTACTTTTTAATTGGCCCAATAAAGGCATCTCTGTTTTGTGGATTTTGTATTTTGTTGTATTTTGCTGCTTGACCATGGCAACCCCTGAATATGTTTACCAAAAAAACTATTAAGAATGGAAAGATGGAAGAGTTGCCCAAAGTTGTTAGACCAGTAAGAACTGTCTAACAACCAAAGATGGAAGACCTGCCCATCTGTAACAGGGGTGAGCAAGTTTTAATCCTCTAGATTTTGGTGAACTGTAGTATCTGTATTAGCTAGTCACGAGAGTCAACCAGCACACCAGCCTAACATCAAGAAGGCTATCGGTTGACACCCTTAATCTAGCGCTCCTAAAGGTCCCTTCTGACCCAGTCATTCTGTGACTTGGGCAAGGCATTGATGAAATTAGGAGGAGTACAGGAGAAGTTTTTGAAAATAAATAGATGAGCAGTCTCTGATGGAATATCAGTGCTCCCACTTCTGGCGAACTGTTATATATGTGCAGATAAAAACCACTGGCCCTCCAGATGCTGTTGGCTTACAGTCCCATCATCCCTGACCCCATATTGTCTGGGATTGATGAGAGATACAGATAAACAACATCTTGGGTGTCATCCCTTGAGGTACATACCCCAACTCTAGTGAAAATAAATTACATATCAGAAGAATGCCATAAATTTCTAATAGCTTGTTCCAAAACCCAAACACTTCCAATCCTGGGTTTCTTACCACTTGGTATACAAAAGACTGGCTTTTACAATCCATTTCTTTTGTTTAAAATAAATTGATTCATTCACAAAAAAGCACAGCAAATCTTCCATGTATTGGTTGGCTGGTTTTGAGTAAAACCATGCAAGCTTACACACTGCAGGTTGAAATACAATTTCCAGAAGACAGGATGCCATCATTAAATGACTGAACTGAAAAGTATGTATCTGATGAAACACTGGCCTATGGTGAGTCCCCAATCCAAGTGTCAGTGTTCCTCCAATCTGCAGAGGAGCAGGGCTAAGAGTCTATAGGACCTATGTTGAAAACAAATGCAGTGGGTGAGGTTGTAGTATGTGTTTATTGTTCATAGGAGTTTGGGCCCTTATCAAAATTCATGTACATTACCTTTGTTAAAACCTGCTGGAGTCCACATTGTGGCAGTGAGTGCTAAGGATGGAAGAATATTCATAATTTATTGTTCCCAGGTTGAAAAATAGGTTTCTCAACAGTTGAAAAACCTTGTTGGGAAGAATAATAAACAGATGAGAATTTCGTGCATTTTCTCATAGTATTTGAACACTTTGAATTATTGCAGAGGAATTGTTTGGTGGAGAAAGAAGTGTATTTTGCACAAAAACTCAGTTTTTGTGCAGAAAGTAGGTTTCCTGTGCAGGAAATATGTTTTCAATGTAGAAAACAGGAGTTCTGCACAAAACAACCATGTGTGGTTTTTTTCTTCAGAATAATTCTTCCACTAATACTTTGGAACATTCAAATATAAGGAGAATATGATAGAGCAATAGTCATACAATTGCAATAGGCGGTTGTAGTCTAAAAAACCCCTAATTTTTCCTTGCTCTGCCTCACCTTTGTTCAGTATGCAGCTATGAATGAGGTGCACTGCATCCTTCCTCAGTATGTACAAGTTGCCTAACATCACCTTAGTTGCTGAGCCCTGAATTAGGATGGAAGAAATCCTAACCTGCAGAAGGACTGGGCTGAGGACATAGGATGCAGATTCCAGAGGTCCAGACTTAATGGCCTGGAGGTCCACATTTCTTCCATGGGTCAGAAATTATAAGCCGTTCCTGGCCTACAGGATAGCACAAAGGAAGTGTGTGTGTAGACACATACATGTGCACCTTCAATTCACCTGTTGACTTATGGTGACCCCATAACTTTCATAGGATATTTTTTAGGCAAGAAATACTCAGAGGTGGTTTTGCCAGTTCACTCCTCTGAAATATAACCTACAGGACCTGGTATTTATTGGTGGTCTCCCATCCAGATACTACTCAGGGCTGACACTGCTCATCTTGCAAGATCAGATAGGATCTAGTATCTTCAGGATGTTTAGAGAAAGGAAACATAGCATGGAGGAATTATAATTTGATCTGTAATTTTTACTGATAACATCCATAACTCACTACAAAAATGTATACAGATTGGGGCATAGCAGCCACACATGTTTCAGAGTCACATTTTCCCCACACCTCTTCCAGCAGCTCGGCAACACCTGTTTACCTTTGCTCACTTCATCTGGGTATAAATGCCCTCTAAGAATCACCTTCAAAATACTATCTCATACTACTTAAATTATGCTGAAACTGTTTTGTATGGGGGAAACAACTAAGTGTCCAAGTGACTTAACAAAAGCATTTTAAGTTTATAATTTCTGCATTTAAAAAGAAGGCAGAGAAGAAATTTCACTGATTTGTATGACCTTTCCTAGCAGGTGTAAGGGAAAGTTCATGCAAAATATCAATTTCCTGAGATGTTATAATAGTTCTAACCAGTTGGTGAAGGAAAACACTGAGGGATGCATAGATCTGAACGTGCCATCCTCCCAAATTCATCTGCATATTCAGCTGTGAAGCTTTCTAGTCGATAGCTAAGACTCTACCTCACTTCAACATAGCAGAAGTATATCTCAGCAGAGTTACTTTTACACAACCCTTATACCAAACAGCAACATGAATCAATACTTAATGAACACGGCTAGTAATCTATTGTTCAACTGCAATGAACAATGCATAGAGACAATGTGCATTCATGACTACTCTGTGTACTTTAATGTCCTATAACATGCACAAAGGGCATGTGCAACTCTGCTAACACCACTGCCAGATGGATGCAAGCACTGCAAATTGTAAAAAAAGAAAAAGTGCACATGCATGGTACAGCTTACACCTACATCTGTCACTGACAGGGTACTTGCCAAAAGCAATACTGTCCATTGGTGCTTGGGCACAGAAGGCTGGCTCACCACAGACAATGCTCGGGGTCGTTATGGGTGGAACAAACTTTTCATTTCCTAGGAAACCATATCATAGAAAGGGAAAACTGAAACATACAAACTTTTAAGAACTAGGTGCAAAATGGAAGGAGAATTTGTACCCAAGCTTTGGAATAACATTGTAAAATAACACTTGAACTGGTAATTCATTGGCTTTTTGCATAACAAGGGATAAAGAACTCACCTTTTAATTTGAACATAATGAGAGGCACAATCATTAAGTTTTCTGCATAATGCTAATGAATTTTGACACATTGGTCAACGTGGGGTGTGCAGGCTGTTCTAGAGGAGGAATCCCATGATCTGTTCTGACTCCTGTTGATTTTATTTCACTAAATAAATATAGACATTTAAATGTAGAAATTTTCTTTCTAGATAGTTTTCTTTTTCCGTTATCTCCCCTGTTATTATACTTCAAAGAAATATACTGTATAATTTTGGTCTGACCATACTATCTAACACATAGATAATCCATACCAATTTACAGACTTTGCACAAATCTTATCAGTTTTATAATATTCAGGACTTTTATTCAGTTTCTAATTTCTGAATGCAGGAAAGGGGCTGCACCAAACATTCCCACTCCCACCATCGGGAATATTTAGGGTTACATTAGATGTTAAGCAGAATCCTTATTCCCTGCAATTAAACCTCTTTTCCTCCAGCAACAGGATTTCCTCACAAAAATTGCTTCTACAGTCAAACTTGCAAATTAACCTTGTATATGTCTTCCAGTGACAAAGCAAAGCACAACCAATGCAAGATATGTCAGTGAGGAAAACAACATCTAATGACAAATATACATCTTTCACCACTTGAGGGAGCACCCCTTCTTAAAAAGCACTAAGCATATAATGTTTTGCTAAACACATATCATCTGGCTTGATCCAAAGAAATCTCTCCCTCAGGTGTCTCTAATATCTGCAGAGGGGGCCTACATGCATACACCTGTACGTATGAAGACTGGGCAGATATTCATGCTCTACTTTCAGCCAACTGTGGATGGAGCAGTTTTAAAATCTGCGGCATTGGGAAGGAGCTACTCAACACAATCTCTTCACTGCTGACATGTTAGAATAACTGTAAGTTTAACTCCTCATTGAGGCTACTCTATAACAAATAGTTGAATGCATATACAAACACTTTGGAGACAATATAATTATCAGTTCGACAAATTACAATTAGATGAGATCAGAGTTTGAGGAAATTTCTTTTTTAGATTACAACTCACAGAATCTCTTAGCCAGTATGGGCAGTGATGATTCTGGCTAAGGGATTTAAGACTTACGGTCCGAAAAAGATAACCTTTCAAGTTCAGATAACAGAAAGAGAGAGAGAAAATTAACTCACTTTGACTCTTAAAAGGAGAAGCAGGCTTTTTCAGATATCAAAGAAAGCTAGTGCTTAATTTGAACCTTATAGTACTGGCACATCAGCCCTTAAATCTGCTGCTAATCCCAAGGTCATTGTTTAAAATAAAAGGACATTTAAGAAAGTGCCCAGCTTAGTGAAGGATTTTGCATTTTGAACCCCAAACTCCCAAATGCTGATGACTGAGATAGAAAATCCAAACAACCACATACATGCCACTGCTACTATCATGAGACACAATCCTTAGGGAAGCTATCCTTTAAAATAAAAATAATAAGCTGCTCAGGAGCACTACTGTGGGGCAGAGAGCCTATAGGAAAGAAATAGGGAACATGCTGACCTGACCACTGGCAGCCTTTGAGAAATGAAACCAGTTTTGCCTGCTGTGACAGATGTGTGACTGGTTTGCAATCAACCAGCAGATTAAGCCTTGGGGGAGTTTAGGGGCTTCTGTTTTGATTATCAGCTCAAGCACAGAAAGCTACACAGAATTGATTCCATTTCTAGATCCTGTTCTTGTTTTCACCCCTGACTGAACAGCAGGGGGATGACTGCCACTGAGTGGCCTAAAAAACAGCCCCCAGCCTTGTTGCCCTTCATCAGAAGCAAGGTCAACTGCTGCCCCGGGAGGGGTATGAAGGGTGGGACAGGGAAGAATGAAAACATTTCAACAGCTGCAGCAGCATGGGCTGAGCAGGAGACATGGGAATCTCGCAGACTAAATGGGAAATCTGGAGCATGTCCATCCTGATAGAATGATTCCTTGGCCATATTTTATCAATTAAATGGATTCCTTAATTACATTGATTACATTTTCTATATATTAAGATTTTCTATCAACACATGGAATGACTGATGTTTATTTCAGAATGGATCTTTAGTTCTTCAGTCCGTGTTTGTTTGTTATATTTATACGCAACCTTTCTACTAAACAAGTTCAAAGTGGTATGTATGGCTCTCCTCCACCTCACTTTGTTTTCACAGCAACCCTATGCAATAGGCCAGGCTCAGAGAGCATGGATGGCCCAAAGATCACCAAGTGAGTCTCTTGGCTCTGTAGGAACTGGAAACCTGACCTCCCAAGTCCCAGTCCAACACATTAACCACTACATGATGCTAGTAAACTGTTACCCTGTGAATTGGGGGTCCCGGGACGGGCGCCCAAACAACCAAACAAACACAAACAAGATGGGGAAATTAGCTGGAGCATTCTCTTGGCTAACAAGAGGCAGGGTAACTTAGCAGGGATCTTTTACCCAATGTATACAGCGTCAGGTCAGTGAGCAGTCAGACAGTCAAAATAGCAACAAGAATATTTATTAGCAAGCACGCAAGATAATAAGAAATCACAACCTCACTACTAAATAAGAAATAGGAAATAAGAGTTTTTTTGGGGGGGAATGGGTGATACACCACCTTTCTCGTAGTCCTGAAGAAGCCAATTGAAGAGAAGGAAACTCAGCACGGCGGCCGAGGGGAATTCACAGAAAAAGCGGCAGCAAGGCGGGATGGAAGTCCAGCGAAGTCCGAGGAATTCTCGGAACTGGGAGCTTTTATTAGGAGAAGGCATGACCGTAGGCTAGCCTGGTCTTGGGCGAAAACAATGAGTCTTGGGCTGGAGACAATGTCTCCGAAAGGTCAGAATTTACATGATTGAGTTATGGTCCGAATTGACAATAGTATGGCCAGTATGTAGATGCGGCTAGCTTGGCAGATTAAGCACTCAGCTCGCCAGGGTGCCCTCTCGGGGCAGAGGTCTCTTTGTTTTAATACACATCCGTGATGAAGGTGTTTGTTTCGGGAGGTCCCCTAAAGCAGATCTGGCAGTTTCTGGCTTGCCTTGGTGTAAACAAATGTGACTCAGCGGATAATAGCCACACCTAGCTTCGCGCTTGTTCGGTGGCCTCACAAACACTTGGCTGGTGGCAGAGCAGGGCCGAATTATGATATCAAAATGATATCTAAGGTTACCAAAGGCCAGGCCAGTACACGGTGATAATGAAACCACAAAGATAATGCTAGATTATTATATTATTCATACTTATACCTAAGGCCTGTTAGGAAGATAAACCTTTCTTGGTTCTTTCCTAGCAAACATTGCTGGAACTAACAGTTACAACCAATTCCCCAACAAAGACATATTTCCATCATGGGACCTTTGTGTCCCACATGTAGTATGATCAAGATTCAGGCAGCACATTCTGTTTTATGTGGTTCAAGACTGGATGATTTACAATAGAAAGTAATGTGAGCATGTCGGCAGTGTTTTTCCTTTCCAATGAGTAACCACAAGCTCCTTCTGGTTGAGATAGTAAGGACCAGCCCTCAAAGTCAATCCAATATTAAAGTGTTAAGGACCAGTCATTCAAGTCTGGGAACATGGCTTCACCATGTGTTTGGACTCTTAAGTCAGAGAAAGGCTGTTTTTCCTAAGAATCTGTGTGATATACATGTGAAGAATGCCTGGATGAATGCACAGTGAACCAGCGATATGTAGTTAAGAGATGCTGATCCGCTCAGATGCTGGAAAAACTTGGAACTAGTTTGAATTAAATGAGCCATGTGGTGGAACTCACAGGAAACTGAAAAAAAATGAAATAAAATAAAATGTGGTATATGAAGCACTGTCTGCATATGTGTGTGTGCGTGTGTGTGTTCAGAAGTGATGTTAGCACACCAGATGGCCTAGTGATCAACTTTTGATGTATAAATGAAATAAACATCCCAACTTTTCTTCCGTACTATAGGGAGGCTTCTGCTCTCACACGGATGCTTATAAAGACAATTCTGCATGGATCATTTATCTCCTGCACTACAAGTAGGGTTGTCAGAATTAAAACTGGAGGGAGCTCCTGGAGCTTTGATGGTTGATTAAAAGAGGGAATTTCAACAGATGTTGGTTGTTACCTAGTTGAGTGACAAGCAATTCCTGTTGAAATTTCCTCGTGTACACAACCAGGAGCCCTCTTCAGTTTTAACTCTGCCAGTCCTAACCACAAATATGCTGGCTGAAAGATTCTGAAAAAGCAGCTTCTTTTTACAAGATCTTTTATGTCTGCCAAACACCCCCCTGCACTTTCTTCTCAGTCTAGTTAGAAATGTCTTAGCAGCATCAGCACTGGGAAGGTGGGAAAGGAGGGCTGGAGAAACACACAGTTTCAGTGATGGGTTGCAAAAACAGGCCTGTTGTTAACAATGCAATTAAGCTTGAGGAAAGAAAGAATAGGATTCTGCTGTAATGGATCCAGCTGTAGCCTTGTGTGCCTCCTTATAAACACATAAGGTCAACAGCAGCTGCCTTTGGAATCCTTTACTGAGCACATGTGAACAGCAAAACAAAGAAACAAGGAAACAAGGGGAGAACAATAAGCTTCACCAGCTACCCTCAGCATGTTAAAAAAGGCATAGACTTATAAGTTTGGCCACCAAAATGGAAATTATTAGAAAACTGGTGAAACAAAACAAAACAAACATCTCTGGATGCATTTTGGGAGACACCCTGAAGTAGTCGGTTCCAAACGTTTTTGTTTATTTGTGCAAATACTTGCCTGACCTGATTTTTTTTTAATTTCACATGCACATATCTTTAGTTCTGAATAAAAAGTCTGCCGAAATATGTTCCAGCTGCTCTTCTATTTTGTGGTATATAAATCTATTCTTTCTCTTTCCATGCTACTTCTAGCTCTGATACCAAAGTTTCTATTAAAGAAGTAATGCTCAGGAACACATCTACTTTGTTAACTGAGGTGTCCCTGTAGACTTAATTGTTTCTGCAAACAGAGGGAGACAGTATTCAATAATTATCCTTGTTGTGGACTTTATTAAAGTAGATTTTTTAATAAAAATGGGCTGAATCTCTTCCCCTTTGTGAGGTCGAGACCTTGTTTCAGCGAATACATACAGTAGGTAACATCCAGTTGATTAGCCTCAGAGTAGGCCCACTTAATCAATTGTTGAATAGTCAACAATCGTTCAATACATAGGTAAATCTCATTATTCAATGGACCTACTCTAATCAGGACTAACAGGATTTAGGCCACGGTCTGCTGAACTCTTAAAATGGTGAGAGTCAGCTCACTTACAACCCCAACACTCTTTCCTTTTCAGTTAAATACTGAGTGGACCCATCAGTCACACAGCACTTCTTTAGTAGGGAGTGGAGGGGCTCTGAGATTTCCTGTGTATCAGCGTGAGTGGCCAAGTCCAATAGACCTTGAGGATGAAAGTGAGAATATAGAATCCCAGGTGCTTGTGGGGAGGGAGGGCAGGGAACCAGCAGTTGATAACAGAATAACAACAGGCTTCTTAGAAAGGGAGCCTGTGCTACACAATAGGCAGTTTGTTGAAAGTCAGTCAGCTTTTTGGAGCTGCTAAAGACATAGGAGTCTGCCAGAAAATAAAAGGTGGCAACCCTATTTTATTGCTAAGCTTGGGATTAAAAAAAAATGTAACTATAGCTCAGAAAAAATTCCACAGCCAACACAGCTACTGGCCATGCTGGCTGGAAGATTCTCAGCAGTGTAGTCCAAAAATAGAGAATGTGTCCAAGCTCTGATTTGTTGGTACTGGCAATGAGCACACAGATAGTTATTGTTCCCCAAGTTCAATAACAGAGCAGAGCGGGGGAGTCAGCAAAACAATAAGCATCCATAATCACATACCCTCCAAGAGTTCACAGATAAAAGCTGGGACACGGAGGGCTAAGCAACATCTTTAGAAGGGAGGTCAAGACAGCAAAATTTATTAAGGAGGAAGAACATGCAAGTTGCGAGAAGCTGTAACAGTTTGCTTTCGCTGGAGCCTACTGGGAAGGGAAAGCGATAGGGATCTGCGCCCTTCTCTCATCTCCCCCTGCTGAGTTAACTGAGCAGTCACTTTTGTAGGTTGAATTCAGTTTGCAACAATTGAAGCTGAGGTCAAAGGGGGAAAGTGGAAGAAGGAGAGAAAAACAGCTGAAAAAATGTGAGGATAGAGGATTGGTCAGGACTGACTCTGCCAAACCAAGACACATGGAGAAAATGGTATTCAGCTTCCTGGATCTTCTGCCCCTCCTGAAGTTCCTGTTTAAAGAAAAGAGGGAAAAGATCATGAAGGCACTGAGGCTGACACCCTTTTTTAATGCTGGTGACAGATGTGGGGTATCACTCCCCTTCTCTAAGGGGTGGGGGATGGGAACAGCTTAATTTATGAAGGCCAAGCAGGGATGAGCTGTTTGGGGGCCAGCGATAGCAAAAGACCTGGCAGGATTATAACTGCTGAAGTCCAAAAGCCTATTAAAATTAAAACCAAATTGATTCTTTTTCAGTAGTCGCAGTGGGAAAAGAGTACTCCTCCCCATTGCTCCTTAATCTGTTTGTTAATAGAGAGATTATAGAGTTTTCAGTGCCTGTTCACTAAAAGAAAAATCCAGAATAGGCAACCAAGCAAAATAACAACAAATCTGATTTGTTGTATTCCCGGATGTAGGATCAACATTTGTCCCACATAGGTTTGGAAAGCATGGGCAGCTCATCATTCCTGTGACTCCCCCTCCCCTTTCTTTGCACTGATTATTTTGCTCTGGACTCAGGGTTTAATCATGGAATAAGCTTTCTCCTGTATTTAGGGCACAGTTTGAAAGGGTATATAGGAACCTGCAACAAAATGTTGCAGCATGTTAATAGGGTTGCCAGATCTTTGTGCCCGGACCCTCTCCTCTTGTCCTCGGGACAAGGAGGAAGAACGTCAGGGCAAGAGCGCTGTCTTGAAAGATGTATGCCTGTGTGTACATAAATACACACAGAGACTATTTCCAGCTTTGTGCTATATACATATACATACATATCCTTATTTGTCAAACTTGGCTTTTTAAAAATTTTAACAGCATGTTCTGTAGAACTGTGGTTGAAGCTTAAGGTATAATACTCAGTGACATCGCCAGAGGTCTACCTCCTTGTGTCATCACAAGAGGGTTATCAGGTTTTGGCTCTGAAATTTGGGACAGTCCTAACCTGGCATCCCTACTTGTCAGCATGTAGGTGTGAGGCGGTGAGGGTGAAGCAGTGGCAGAGGGCAAGCTGAAATGCACCCTATAGCTTCCAGCAATCCCCTTGCTTGAATAGGAGTGCTCTAGTTCTTGGCTCCAGAGAGTTGACATGTTGCTATCCAGGGCCCACAGTTGACATGTTGCTATCCGGGCCCACAGAGGACCTTTTTATTTATATACTAGTGTATATACCCAGTGTTGCCTGGGATTTTATTTTCTCGTAGATAATACTTGTTAGAAAGATTTGAGATCCTGTGCCTCGGATTCTCTAAACTGTCTTGTCCTGTACCTGTAACTTTTCCCCATATTTTCCAATCCAATCTGTATTCAGAGTTATTAACATACACAGGTTGCTTTCCTGAGGGAATACACTGCTCTCCTCCTTGATGCTAGGCCTCATCTCCATAGCAACTGGTCTATTCAAGACAGTCACAGTTGACTGAGGCCCAAGAGCTCTCACAGTTGACTGAGGCCCCTCCCTAAACTGCAAACCCCAGGATTCCATAGAATCTTCTTAGGCAGCCAGTCATATGAGGTCTTTGCCTGACACAGAAAAACAAACTTTGACTTTTATTTCCCTTTGCACTACATCATGCTAAAGAAATTAGGCTCAAGGCTGGCTGTTATTCCTGATCCTGAATATTTCCTTGCTGTCTTCCAGGGTGGGTAACATATGCACCTTCCAGATGTTGCTAGACTGCAACTCTTATCAGCCCTAGCCAGCACTGAAAAAGTTACGGGATGATGGAAGTTGCAGTCCAGGATTATAGTTTCTCCCCTCTGTTGTATGCAATTAGGTTGCTGTCAGGAAGTTTTATAGAAAAATGTTTTTTAAAAAATAAAATAAAAACTATTATACATCTTCATACCAAAATAGTTTGTCAGGTAAGTGGAAACCAGTACCTTATTTTTATAACCCTTGTTCAATTGCAAAATGATAGAAACTCAACCCTGATTTCCTTATCAGACTACTAAGTCACGACATGCAACAAAATGTTACAGCATGGAGTACTTCTGTTCAGCTTCCAGCCATTCTATTCCATCCCCCTTTCTGCCCCCACTGTTTTCCTCCCTCAACTACCAGCACTCCTTCAACCCAGTTACCAGATTCTAATAACCTGTCTGTCAGCTTCCCATGCTACTGAGTTACTGTTGGGTCATTTAGGGTGTTCCACCCTCCAAGGTTTTTATTTCTTTGCAATTTTTCATCTTTGCAAACCCCAGAGTTATTCTAAGTCTGCTGATACATAGTTGTGTGTGGGTGATGTGGTTTTTGCTACATGTGCTGTATTTGCATGAGCAAGTGGATATTTGAACTGTTGTTACAAGGATCACATGCTACCCTGCAAGAAACTGTTGCAGTGTGGGATGTTTCTGTTTTAGGTTCCAGGCAGTCTATATTTTTCCACTGGCGTGTAAGGTGTACACACACATGCCCAGTTCCAGCAATATTTATATATATATATATATGACTCCTCCATTGACATTTATGATCAGTTGTCAATATTCTCCCTGGAAACATTTTTTAATTAATTTTTATTAAAATTTTTAATGAAAAAACAATTTAAAAAAAACCTCCTTGCTTCCAAACATCAATTTCCCCAGTTGAATCTGAGTTTAACATTGCATTCCATTCCATATAAACATTCCGTTCCGCACATTATCTCCATTTTATAACAATCGTATACTATTACTTTTACCTTATATGTAACTATTTACAATTTATCTTTTACCACCTCATTTTGTCTTCCTCCTTTCTCACAGCCTTTCTTTCTTTTCCCCTATTTCATTCTTTTATCCAATTCAATACCTCTCGCCATTCTCTTTCAAAGCCCTGGATTGGCTTATTTTTTAAGTGAAAAAGTTAGCTTTTTTGTCACTACCATATCCAGGACTTTGAATTTCCATTCTCTTATATCAATATATTTTCCTACCAGAAAACAATTTAAAATACCTTCCCAGTATTAACCAGGAAATAATTTATCTAGACAATGTGCAAGTCTGTGTACCCTTTCTGTCTCTATGAATCTCTAGACAAGATTTTATTCTGCAATTATGCTGCCTCACTGGCAAACTTTTATATGGGTTCCAGATAGATATTATCCTCAACTGTTAGTCCTCCTGTGTTTTCCCCATTACTTCTTCCATCTTCTAAAAAAATTGGAAACAGAAGAAAACTTTGTGAGGAAAAGAAGGTTCATAGCTGCACAATATTTTTTTGATTTGTAGCTCTTGGGGCCATCTCCCAAACAACATAATGATTGTGCCTCCCTCCTCCTTGTCCAGACATTTCAGTCTATTCCTTTCCAAAACACTTTGCTTTTTCGTTTCGTTTCCTTCCAGTGGCTGTTTTCTGCCCTCAGCTCACCAACACCCCATGCCAATGAAATATTGTGAGGTGTTTGTGGGAGGGGGTATGTGTGTTCCCCCCCCCCACAAGGTCTTTTTCTTAAGATTTTTTTTTTATCCCCAAGTCACGTTTTTCAAACCCTGAATCCCCTGATATATCACTCTTATGCACGGGTGGTGTGATATTGAGTATATTCCCACAGGCATGCAGGAAGGTTGATACTAGAACAGTGGTTCTCAACCTGTGGGTCCCCAGATGTTCGTGGACTTCAGCTCCCAGAAGCCCTGAGCATTGGCCATAGTGGCTGGGGCTTCTGGGAGCTGAAGTCCACGAACATCTGGGGACCCACAGGTTGAGAACCACTGTACTAGAAGAACTGCTGGTTACTATTTTCTCCACAGTGCTCTCTGCCAATCTTGATCACACAGAAAAGTTTCCAGGAAGAAAGGTGAGATCCAGATATTCTTCATGGAAAGGGAACCTATGCTTTTCTAGATATTGTTGGATTCCAAGTTCCATCAGCCTCAGCTAAGATGCATCTACAATCAGTACAACATCACATCTTCAGTCAGACAAAGAGGCTAGAAAGCAAGAGAGACAGTGTAATGGGTTAAATATAGCTCCTTCCAATCAAGAGCAGACCAGTGTTAACTGGTCTGGAAAAAACTAGCACACCATTATTCAACAGTCACTTAAGGTACAAGCACGCAATCAAAAGGTTTTAAAAGCCACATTCAAATTTTGTTTGCTATTTATAAAACTTTGGCAAATTGTTGTCTCAACCATCAGCACCATGTCACATCTACAAAGTATGCCTAAACCTGTCCAATCCAGCTAAGGCTAATACCACATTTATTCTCAGTGCACTTCTCTCACTATCAAGTAAGGGCTGTGTTCTTTCAGAATCAGCCACAACATCACCAAGCAGAAGAGAAACAACTCACAAAGCCCCAGCCGGCCTCATACGAGATTTCTTGACTGCCATCTCAGAATGGTTGAACAGGACTCACAACTTCAGGTAAGTGGGAATAAGCTTGCTCTGAAGAGTAATAGGTACCCCCATAAGTCAGCTCTTGGAACTTCAAGGACCTCCCTTTCAGGAAAGTATTGGCAAGAGCTAGATTGATTCTATAGGATATTAATTAGGAGGCTGGTCAATAGAAATGCACAAAACAATTTTGAAAAAAGTTATCAGCAGAAAATAATGGTGCTGAAAGTGATGGAGGACTCAACCTCCTGGTCAGACTCAAGTGACTTTTATTTAAAAAAATAAAACAAACTGAAAATCTTTAATTGAAGATTATCCTTGTTTGTTAAAAACAACAAAAATCTTTCTTGTTTATAGCTGTCAATACTTAGCAGGAGTGTATAGGAGGAGTATATACTAGTATATACTAGCAAGGAGGTTTGAGTGTGGAACTAGGAGTCCAGGGTTCAAATTCACAATCAGCCAGGGAGACTCACTGAGTGACCCTGAGCAAGTCACATTCTCTCAGCCTAAGAACACAATGGCTCACCTTCTCTGAATAAATCTTGCCAAGAAAGCCCTGTAATAGGGTTGCTATAAGTTAAAGTCAGCTTGAAGGGACATAGCAGCAACAGAAAGTGGATCTGGTTCTACAGCTAGATCATTTTCAGTCAGTCAGTGAGCATTTCTGATACTTAAATATTTAGGAGCAGAACTTTATTGCTAAATTGAAAGCTTGGAGTAACAAGGAAGAGGTGCTTGTGCGGGACTATAAGCTCCATTTAAATTTTGGTATTCTCATCAAACCAAAATTTTGGACTGAGATATTTTGGTTGATCTCAGGGTTCTAGCAAAAAACCAAAGTAGATTCTGTAAGCCTGAACTTTGCTCACCCCTGACTAAAAGTATCTGTGAAACAGTTTGTACATAATGCAGAAGTGTGCGGGGACTCACACCAGTTTGCCTGCTAATCCTGCTAGTCATCCACAAAAGATCTATGTGCTGTAGTTATTAAGTAATAGAAGTATGACACTCTTCATTATATGTTCCAAGGCTTGAGGCCATGTGCCAGAGTCTGCAGCCTAATTAGCTCAATTTAATCCTTATCTTCATTATGAAAAATATACCTCTGTTCAGGGGCTCTAAGTGAAAACAGAGCTTCAAAATATTCCTCTTGGGCATCATGGTTTCCAGAATCTCCCAGCCAACAAAGCAGTAGGCTGTATTGGCTGGAGGATTCTGGGAGATGTAGTCCAAAACAGGAAATTTAATAATCTGTGGATCGAAGCATGTGTACAAGGGAAACCTGTGTATAAGGAAAGACAATTGAAGGATGATGTTTCCCTCTGGCTGTGATGCCAGTATCTTCATCCATTCCGTAAACCAGAAATGCTTTTGCCACACATCATTAGGAAAGCCATATGCCACTGCCCACATTTTCATGCCAACCTTCCCAGAACTTGGAAATAATTAGTTAAATCTGACTAGTTTTGTGCTGCTCAATTACCCCCTACTTCAATAGATGTTAATGAGTTAAATTAATGAAACTCACTCAGAAACAACTGGTTAAATTTACCAACTAAAACTAGTTAAATCTAATTACTAATTAATTCCTTCTTCCCCTTGTTGATTCAACGAGACTCACTATTCTTGTTGTGCAAGGAATAGGAGGTTTTGATTTGTTATTTCTTTCAAGGGGTTTTCTCAAGAGTAGTGCCACTTTGCATTTTTTTAAAAAATACCACATCTGCCTGCCTGCCTACCTGCCTGCCTGCCTGCCTGCCTGTCTGCTGAGAGAGTTTGAAAAACTAAAGACAGAGGCTCAGGAGGACTGGACTGGATAATATTGTGTTAAGAGAGACTGAAAAAAGAGAAGAGGATGGCTCAGCTTTGCCTCGATTTCCTTGCCTTGAGCTGGCTAGTCAACTCTGAGGGCCACTCCACACTACAGAGTTATAGCACTATGATTCCACTTTAATTGCCTTAGCAACTTCCTATGTTATCTTGGTGTCTGTAATTTGGTGAGGCAATAGAGCCCTCTGGCAAAGAATTCTAAATGATATTGTTGTTAATTACCATCAAGTTGACTTCAGCTTATTGTGACCCTCTAAGGAGGGCTAGGGCCAGGACCTAGACAAACCAGGCCTGCTTTTCTTCACTGCAGTAGCAGCACCCACTTTAATCTTACTATCACACCCTGGCTCCCTCCCTTCCATTTATTCATAACCCTGCTTTTCCTCAAATCCAACACCTTAGTGGATAAAAGGCGAAGCTTATTGGTGGTGATTTAAATAAAAAAAGCATTGATAGCCTATGGAAGTATGTACTTATAAAACTGAAGAAAATACTCTGTTGAGGCAGAACATATAAAAATATAATGAAATTTTTATTAAAGTAACAAGGAAAATTTTACTGTGGTTTCAAGAATATTCAAACAAAATTAGCAATTCTTTGAAGGTGTTTTAACTAATTTCTTCAAAACACCACAGCTTTTCACCAGCAGAGCTTTCACATACACACCTTTGGCTCCCTTAGCACAAAGGTCTGTTTCCCCACTCAGGACTGCACTTTCTAAACCTTACAGAAGTGGTTTGATTTCTTTGCCCACACTAGGCAACCACCTTTTGGCCCTGACTTAGAGTTCTCTCTATGAATCTCATTGCAGAAAGCTAGAATCCAATTCACGCTCCCTGTATATTTCTGCTTTCTGCTGTCTTACCCACAGCCCCTCCCTCTTGCTAGAGCTGCGTTTTGCTCAGACAGAGCCAATCTGGTTATATCACTATCTGTTACTGAGGCTGCTCTTCTAGCCATACCCGCAGGCTCGTCACAACCTCCGAAACACTTTGGGGTTAGCAGTCCTGCTAAGGTCTTACAAACTCAGGGCTGAGGCTTTCTTGATTAAATTGATTCATCTGTAATACAGTCTTCACCCCTCCCTATACTGCAAATCCCAGGATGCTATAGGCTGTTAACATGGCAGTTAAAGTGCAATCACAGTGCTATAATTTGTTGTGCGAATGGGCCCCTAGTCTCTGTCTCTCAGCTAAAATTACTTCATTGAATTCCATTCCTGAGACTTGCTACCCATACTCGTTGCATCTATTCCTTTTTTTCAGTGGGGGAGGTAAATTTTTAAAGAACAAAAAGAATGTTTTTGAAGAGCCAGTGACAAAATGGGAGCAATAGCACTAATGACAACCACACAGGCCATTTTCTGTAAATTCTTCAAAAATGATTTAATAATGATTTGATCCATAGTTAGATCTTCTGAATGACCAGCACTAGTGGCAGAAAATCAGCGCACCCTTCCAACCATTAACATCAGTGAATTGATTTTTAAACCTAATGTTCCAAACTGAAGAACTACCCCAGAGCAGGACAGCCACAACCAACACTCACCTCTTCTGTTGCAGGGGCTGACTCCTAGGACAAATGAGCTGCCAGTAAGCACAGACTGGTACCTGTGGGATTATGATGCATCGGCGCCAGCCCTGCCTGAATTGTGTGAAAAGGAGGCCATCCGTGCTGTGGCACGTATCTATCTACCAGTTGTGGCCATCCTGTTCTGTGTGCTGGGGATCCTGGGCAATGGGATGCTGTTGCTGGTTCGTATCCGTTACCACACCATCCAGTTCCTTGGCGATGTCCTCCTCTTGCAGCTGGCCCTCTCTGACTTACTGCTGCTCCTGACGCTACCAGTGGGTGTGGCTGCCATGGTGGGCCATTGGCGCCTGGGCCCAGCCACATGCCACAGCCTCCAGGGATTTCATGCCCTTAACTTCTACAGTGGCTTCCTGTTCCTCACAGGCCTCACCCTGGACCGCTATATAGCCATCGTGTGGGCACCCATGGCACATCGCCTGCGCCCTGCTGCCACCTGTTGGGGCAGGTTGAGCTCAGGGTTGATTTGGTTGCTCTCATTTCTTCTGGCACTGCCCCACTTCCTGTATGCTCGTATGGAGGACCATGAGGGCTTTCAACTCTGCAGGGTGGCCACTGTTGCTGCTGCTATTAGCCTGATCCAGGTGGCCTTGGGCTTTGTCCTCCCATTTGCCATCATGGTGGCTTCCTACACAGCCATCGCCCGCACTCTCCTGTCCTCTCCTTGTGTCCAGTCCCACAAGGCATTGCGGCTGATCTTGGCTCTGGTCTTCCTCTTCCTGGCTTTGCAGCTACCTTACGCTCTACTCACCTTACTGCACACGGCTGATTTGATGAGCCAACAGGCTTCAAACTGCAGAGCCATCTCCCACAGAGACCTCGCCCTCCTCATCACCAGTGGCTTGGCCTTTGCTCGCTGCTGCCTGAACCCTGTGCTTCATGCCTTCCTGGGTGTGCGCTTCCGTAAGGACCTCCAACAGTTAAGCAGAGACATTGGCTGTTTGGGGCAGTGGGGGTACTGCAGTAGAAAGCCAAAGAGAGTCAGTCGGCAAGTCTCACTCACAACCCACCTAGAAAGAATATCAGGAGTGGTATGAAAACCTGGGACACAACCATCTACCACCTGGGAAAAATTTTGGAAGATTTCTGTACTTAGGAATCCACCAGATACTGTATCTTTATTCTTTATAGCCACAGGCCATCACAGTTTAGTACATAAAAATGCAAGATACATATAAAATTACAAATTGGGTTAATACACCCTTTATAGTTGTGAGACCACAGGCTTACCTTAAAATCTAAGATTACTAAAAGTTTTATAGTAAAATTTTACATGCATTTTTCAGTTTTACGTACTAAATTATGATGGTCTATCTCTATAAACAATGAAGTTACAATATTCAGTGTCAATCCATACAACTTGCTTTACCCCATATTTTTGTCATCTTTTAATAATAAATCTTCTGTTTAGGATGATGCTATCAACCATGTTTTTAAGTCTCATTGTTTGTCCTTGGAGGGCTACATGGCCCCTGTAGTCATATCCATGAAACAAGCATAATGTACAGTAAATGGAGAACTGTCTTGGTCATTCAAAACCTTGAGGGCATGTCCTTCAGGTAAGGTCCAGAGTTTGGAAATGCTACTTTGGGAAACTCTGGCCAAGATCCTACATTCCTTCAATGTAGCATAAATATTCACCTGCAGAGTAATCTTATGCATCCTTATACTGAGTACCAATGTAGTGCAACATATGTGGATAAATGATAAATGCACCCATTGAACAACTGCAATATGCAACGCACAAAGAAAATTTATAGAGGTGACATGTATTCATACACTGATCTGTGTACTTTAATGAGCTACTGCATGTGTAATGGTCCTAATTAAGCAACTCTGCTTACTATCCACTGGATATGACAGTTATGCATTGTCTGAAAAATTCACCTTTCACATGTAGCCCAGCTTACTTGCATTTGTCACTAACAAGATACTGACCTAATAACTCCCCTGAATGGGCCAGCTAGCATAGATGGAGGGCATTCTGAGGGTTGTAGTCTTTAAACAAACAAAAAGTTTCCAAACTTTACTCAGGTCCCTGGTATTAGTGACAGAAGCTCTGCACAGAAGCCAAGCATTCAGCAGAAAGAATATTCTGTTTTGTTGATTCGGTGAGGGCAGGCTCCTGGTATATATGGGAGGCTTGTCAAATGCAGAGACTTCATAGTGCCTGTCTGTCACAGAATAGAACTAACAGTGAACATGTCTGTTCCACATCTGATGCAGGCAGGCCCAAGTACAGTCAGCTCTCCATATTTGCAGATTTAACAGATTTGATTATTTGTGAGTTTCTCCACTCCCTCTCCCCTGACCTCAGGTGCTGCTTTTCGGGAGGACCTTTCCTCTCATCAGGTTCAATCAGGCCATGCAGCCCTTTAAAAACCTGTTCCTCCTCCTTCTCCTCCACCTCCGCCTCCTCCACCACCAGCACTACCACCAATTGTTGCCTGGCCAACTAAGGGCAGATCACAGATCAATTTCCCAGCACTATAAACCCTCTCCCAATGTTCTCCGCACACCCTAGGAAGGATAAGGGCATGGAAGAGAAAGCATAAGGTCACCATGCCAACCCATCTCTTTTTCTGATCTGATCTGGACACTTGGTGCCTGTTCTCTCAACCATGCCTCGGCCCCCTTCCCACAGACATGTGCACACACATTTTGATATTTGCAATTTTTTCCACTTGGGGGAGGTCCTGTACTCCTAACCTTAGTGGATGTGAAAGGCCAATTGTATTGGAGTGGACAGTGTGGACCTCCAGAGGTTGCTGAACTGCAACATTCAACAGTCCAGTCAACATAGCCAATGGTGTGGAATGCTGGTAGCTGAAGTTCAGCAGCATCTGAGGGCTGCGCCTTGCCCAACCACATCCAGGTTGCTCCCCATATTGAATGTCAACTTCAGGCTATGATGTTTAAACCTTGGGGCAAAAGGACCACTTGTAGGTTCAGAAACAAAGAAAAACATTTACAGTAGAGTCTCGGTTATCCGACATAAACGGGCGGGCTATCGCCGGATACCCGAAAATGTCGGATAATCCAGAGGCCCGTGGCGGCCGCCATTTTGAGGACATGTCTGGGGGCCTGTCTGGGCATATCTGGGCATGTCTGGGGGCGTGGAAATGCCTACAGCCACACCCCCAGGCAGCTGCGACGTCGGATAATCCGGAATGTCGGATGAAGGAAGGTCGGATAACCGAGACTCTACTGTATTGGGTTTCTCTATTAGTAGGGATTTTTTACATCTCAAGGTCAAAAATGAATCCTTTATTCCATATTTAAACAACCATTTTGCTGGACAGTGCGGATAACTTTGTTAAAATTGTAATTGTGTCTTCTTAGGAAAATGTAATCTCCTAAGCATCTCTTCTGCAAGACTTAGGCCAGAGTTATCTCATGATAGTCAGTCTCTACTTATAAGGTAAAACATCAATAACAGCAATTGCAAAATATTTTATTAATGACATCTTATTGAAAGGAAAGGAAAAATATGTATTCCTACATAGTTAACAGAGGAAATAAAAATGAATCTGTTTGAGTTGCAAGTTATAAACCCATTCATATATAACATTCTAGGATTTTATGAATCAGTATCAAGAATGGAATGATTTCTGAAAGACAGGATACATGGATGGTGTTCCAAGATTTTCAGCTCAGCAGGCTCCTCTACCTTAGACACTGGTATAACTGACAAGTAGAGTAGCAGGTATGGTGTTCCACATGGCTCCTTCTCCATTCTGGATATGCCATCATACATTGCATTTCTCTATGTCAACATTCTCAGTGTTTAGTCCTCCAGATATTTTTGACCTCAATTCCCAGAAGCCCCAGCCACCGTGCCCAATAGCCAAGCAGTCTGAGAGCTGAAGTTCAATACATATGGAGAGCTGAAGGTTAAGAACCATTACGTTTGTTATGAGATTGTTCAGATACAGGAACTGTGCAGAACAAGTCAAATGACAATCCCATGGCAGGGCATGATCCGGTTACCACTGTTGATCATTCTATGGGTTTCCCTCACAGTCTGCATGGGACCAGCTGTGTAGTCAAGCCCTCTGTCTAACTGCTGGAAAGCTTCTTGTTGATATGGCATAATGTAGTGAACAATGAAGGGAAGCAACAATACTGTATCTCTAAATGTGGCTGCACAGTACAGACCAGTGAAAAGGTGGAAAATGTTCAGAAGAATCTGGTATATCAAGATCACAAGCCTAGCAAACAATTTGTGGTACTTATCAAACTTCCATTCCTATCAAATTAAGCAATTTCTTAATATTCTTACCTCAATGTTGGTGTTATTTTTTCAAACTTTTATCAAAGCACACGAAAGTTACTTTTTTGGACTGCTGCTCAGTGACCATGCTGGTAGGGAATTCAGAGAGTTGTAGTCCAAACAAGTAAATTTTCTGGGCTGTATCTCTCATACATTGTCCCATTTCAAAATAATCCACTGAGCTAGTTTCTAAATATGAGCAACAGCATCCAATTGCTTTCCCAGTTTCTGGTTATAATTATAGAAGATTATTTTTTTCTGCCCAAACATATGGCCACAGATGTCCTATAATAACAGCTAGCTACTAGCAGTATCACTACAAGCCGTTACCATTTATTCACCAAATACTGAAATACTTCCTGAGAATTCACTGATAATGAATCCATTTTGACCTAGTTCTCCACAGTCTCCTAATGATGTAAAAGTTCAGAAATATCTGCAGGATTCCCGTCACTGTTTTAGAGGTCCATTGGTTCTAAGCATGAAGATTCTTTTACTTTATCAGGATAATGGATGCCTGTAGCTTTTCTCTGTGAATTGGTCACTAAGTTCTTCTTAAAAGCTCCCTCACATAGTGGAAAAATTTCCACTGACAATCCTTTCCCTCCCCCCGCAACACACAAGTGAACATCCCACTTGTCATGCAGATTTTAGAGGTCCCAGGTAGCTTTAGGGTTCTGAAGTAAAGTGGAGGAGGAGGGCATGATGAAAATACTGATAGATCTAAAGGGTGCTGGGGCACATACTATTCTTCTCGTATTCAGGATGAATAAGGAAAACAATGACAGCCAGTGTCATATAATGGAATAGGAGTCTGGAGTTCAAATCCCTGCTCAGCCATGGAAACTCATTGGGTGACACACTCTCAACCTCAGAGGAAGGCCATGGCAAACCTCCTCTAAACAAATTTTGCCAAAAAAAAAAAAGGCCTATGACAGAGTTGCCTTATTGTTGTTGCTGTTGCTGTGTGCCTTCTAGTTGTTTTCTGACTTACGGTGACCCTAAGGTGAACCTATCATAGGTTTTTCTGGAGCTGAGTGTGTGATGCGCCCAAAATCATCCAGCCCTGAAGTCAGAAACAACAGGAAGGCACACAACAGCAGCAGCAGCAGCAGCAACATCATCATCATCATCACCACCACCAAAACCACCACAATGGAGTGACTGAAAGATCTGAAAGACAATTTTGATTGTGAGATACAACATACAAAAAGAATGCATGAAAAAATTGAAGATTTCACAATCTCTTGATGCTCCTTACCTGAGCACTGGGAATCAAACAACTTCCCTTTAAAAAAAAGCAGTCAAAATCATAACAGCAAGAGGGAGCCAGAGTGGCTGTCTCAAAGATAAACCTGTATAACAAGGAGCAAAAACAATGGGGATGTTACAGAAAGTATGAAGGAACACTGCTCAGCAAGTAATCCCATTTGCTACAGAGGCAAAGGAAAGGGATGATTCACAAACCACACTTCATAGTTGTAGCAGTATGACAAACTTTAATTACATTAACTGGTTTACTGGGATCCATGGCGAATAATCAAGAGATTAGAATAGGGATGTGAATAGCAGAAATCAAGTTGAACACACAGAGCATGAGCTGAGCTTTGGGACAGATGTCACAAATTTTCCTTGGCTGTATTTGGGCTATATTCAAGACACAGCCTTTTAGAGTCAGACAAGAAGCAGAATCATCACCATCAGGAGAAGATTTAGCAACAATGGCAAATTCCAAAGCAACCCTGCAAGGCAGTGCCCAAAAGTCAAAGAAATCAGAGGAAACATATATGTGATCAAAGGATTAGAATGACGTCTGTTAGAAATCAGAACATGTGAGGATTTGGAATTAAATTAAATCAGCAGTAAACCCACATAGGGACTGTAGTACCTTTTTTTAGGTTGGGGGAGTTCAACATTGGCAGGCAAGTTTTGCCTACTTGCAAGTATTTGCAGGGGAGAACAAATTAATTTGCCCATTTATTATCATTCAGCTTTAAATATAAAGACTTTCACAAGCACAATGTGTACCTATGAGCACCCTCCATGTATTAAAGGAGCTTACTGCCAAGTACGTGTGTGTAGGATAGAGGACAGGCAGCCATTATTATGCCAGGGAGGGCTCAACAGCAATCATTGTCTTAATTGCTTCTTAGTGCTTGGTTGTTAAATATACTTCTGATTGATAATGCTTGGGGAGTCTCAACTACACAGTAGTCTCAGTGGTTCGATTTGTCAGATGATTTGGAAGGTCTCAGCACTCCCACAGTCTGGATTCGTGGGGGGATCAAGCCTCTGCTCTCCTGTTCTGGGGTCCATGAAGCCACAGATGGAATATCCCTTCTTTTCCTCAAAGATCTTGGCTGGTAGGGGATTCCATTGTGATTAAATTTAAAACAGAACCTAAAACCTTTCCTATTTGTTTTCCTCTACGAGTGGTCTCTCACTCATCGATAAAACAAAAAAAAAGGAAGCAACTGAATTAAAGTCACTAAACCTCATGATGAGCTCATAAATGACCAATCGCAGTTATTGTTTGTAAATCAGATGGAATTGTATGCATGTCTACTGATGAGACCCAACCAAATAAAAGTGTTTAAAGGGCCATTTGTTTCAGGGTTTCTAATTGGTCTGTTGCCACATGGACAATATAAAAAAATCATAGGATTCACAATGCAACAGCAGGCCACGTGGTTAGGGCAGATTGTACAATGGCTTCTGGAGGCAATGGTCACATGAAGTTCAAAGCGTGCACTTCTAAGGACAGTTTATTGATGAAAAATTTTTGATACTTTGGGAAATAAAAGCAATTGATAAATGTCCGGTTCCAAAATCAATGGTAAAAATTCATTTGTTTCTGGAATGACAGTATCCTTGGACACTTCTTGTCTTATCTTGTCTGATCATGAAAATCTGATCAGTGCACTATTGAGACTGTTTAGAAATCAAATCTGGAACAAGTCATCTAAAAATGACCACAGCACAAGTTCCAGTTCAGATCGAACAAGGAAACCATAAACGTTTGGCACATGCAATCCTGCATGGCTCAAGGTAGCATAGTGGTTCCACATATAGTGGTTCCTACACTAGGCTGAGCTGAAGATTACCACCTCATACTTACCATATAGCTTCTGAAGTCCTCACCCACAACTATTCTTGTGGTGAGTGGATAGGATTGGAGAAGCATTTGGTTATGTCCTTTTAATCCAATGCTTTTCTCATCCTGCCCACTCTCCACAAGGCACAGAACAATCCAGGTGGGGTGAGGTGGGATGGGTTGGGGACTTCAGAGGCTGTACATCAAGTCCAGGCAGGGCTTTGGGTACTGTAAAGGAAGAGAATACGAAGGACATATACAGATGTAAGGGAAACTTACACATGTGTGTACCACTAATAGAATGCCAGTCTAGGAGTGGTACAGCAACAGTATCAAGATGATAGTCATCTTCCCCAGCTGTTTTTGCCTGTCAGCAGTATAGGTCATTGCATATAGTAGAAAACAAAAGGCACTAGCACTCTCATGAGTACATGGATACATCCAGTATCTTGCAACTGGACTCAATTTCAGAACAGACCATAAGCCCCTGGTGTTTCATGAATAGATGTGAGCAGGTGGAGATATTCATGCCATGCTGTAAGCAAACAAATCTGTACATTCCTTAAACTAGCTCCTTTCCCAAAAAGTGGAGGTGGGAGAAGAAACAAAGTGGGAAAACCATGGAAGAGACAGGCAGAAGAGAAATTACAACAATGATCATGGTATGCAGTTTTGTACAACTTAAAGTCTCAAAAGGTTCTTTGAATTTGTGACAAAGAACATGGGGAACCAGTCATGAAAATGGATGCACACGTGTACGCGCACACACATGCACAAGTCTTATGTAGGCAACATTTCCGAAGGAGAAACTTAGATAAAATAATTTGGCTTAAGACTACCCAAGACACACTAGAAACAAGAGAAAGCCAGCAAATCCTTGGCAAAAGGGAAAGTGAAAAACCCAGCGGAGATTTAGCAGGGGAAGAAGGACAACTTGGAGCCATTAGCAAAACTAGAATCTTTCCTTTCAGAAGCAGGATGTAAGATGCATTGATTAGCAGGATTTGGATTCCTAATTAAGATGGAAAAATCCCAGTATTATTTGGGAGAGGGGCATTTTTATGGGAAGATGTAAGGAAAGTTCTGGTTTCACAACTCAAAACAGAAGCTCTTCAAAAAGAGCTAAGAGTATACATGAGCTAGAAGAGTATGGTTTTGGGGGGATATTTTGATAAAGGATGCCTAATAACAGCTACAGCACAGCACAACTGTTACCCATTTGGCAGACCCCCTCCCGGGGGGATATAAAATTAATATCAAAAATATGCCAGAGAGGTTGCCCAGGTGGGTGCATAGACAAATTGGTCAAGCGACCGGACATAGGTCAAGGCCAGGAAAATCTCCAGTCACGTTTCCCAAGGAGACTTCAGGCAAGGCACGTCCGCACAGGCAAAGGGTCCTCCGCCACAAAGCCAACTTGAGGGGATTAGCAGGTTTTCCCCTGTTGAGCAACACTTGCATTGGCAAATCCTACGAGGGCGAGGTCCATTTACGTGAAACAATCATGTCAGCTATCAAGTTGCTTTTGTGCAGTATTTTCCTTCTATTTTGACCATTGTTTTTCCTGAGAAAGGGTCTGCCCCTGAGGTATGTTCTGCCCTATAAGCAGTCCCCATTTTTGAGACCTTCTTCAGAGAACTCCGTCATGCTAGCAGACTGGCACTCTGTTAGTTGAATGCTCCCCTCAGCCACCTCTCTTTGCTGAGCTCCTTTCTCACTGCTTCCCAGACCAAAGACTTCTGGACAGGTGCAGTATTAATGCCTATACGCCTCTCCACTATATCCCCAATAAGCTTTCACTTCTTTCCTTTCTTGATAGGCCTTGTGTGCGTGTGTGAGTGAGTGATTGCATGGGAATATAATGGCTAATAAATTTCATTATTGATACGATTGGCTGGCTTTTGCTTGGTCTGACCCCATAAAAATTGGGTTGAAGTTCTTGCTGGGTTACCCTGCCCCTTGTTCTGCCAAAGCTAGGTATAGTCTGTAGACTGATTCAATAAAGATTTTGACATTTTTTTATTTTTATTTTTTTTGCCAAAGCTAGGCTCTGCTATTCCCCCAGTCTTTGCATTTTCAGAGCAAATCAAGGTGTCCCCCAGGGGACCCCCAGGAGTCAGGGTAACCCAACAACAGAGAAGTTACTTTGCACTGACATAATGCAGAGTACTCTTCCCTTCAGCCTGATCCAGTCATGGCTGTCCTTTCAGTCCAGGCCTCCATTACAAACTGAGTCTGTTTCTCCTTTTCATTGCAGGCTACAATCTAGGCCAGTGAAGATACACTCCCCCTCTTTTTTGGCCATAGCAACATTTTAGGTGCCTAGGAAAGTTCTCAAGCCAGTTCCTGGGTTTGAGAATACGTGGAGTTGCCAAGTCAGAATACAGGGAGTTCCCTGGTTGGGAATACAGATTTGATCTGCTCAGACCACATGCCTGTATTGCCATCTGAGCCAGAGGAGAGCTGGGAGAGCAAGGAGCTCATCCCTCCTTCCCTCTTCCACTCATTTACCTGGCTTTGGCTGGGTTGCAAATACAGCACTGCCATGTTGCCTGACTTTATCCTTGCTTGGCTCCAAGTGCGAAGACTGTGCATTGTTATGCTCATCACAAAAATGAGGGAAGTACAGTAGACCATATAAGCGACCTCCAGATTTGCAGATTTAAGCAATCACAAAACATCATGTCCTATTCCTAAAATGGCACATGGTGACATCTGTGTGCACAGAGATGCCATTTAATAATTTGAGACATGAGCATTTATGATTTTTCCCATTCACAAGGAGTCCTGGAATGGAACCCCCACAGATGTGGAGGATCCACTGTATCATGATCTTGCCTGGACAGATTTAAGTCTGATCAGAAACGAACACAACTCCCTTTGCCCTCCCTTATGTCTCCAACGCTTTTCTTTCCACACACCTGAGGCCACTGGACACTGCACACCCTTCTAGGAGATGATAACTCCCCTTCTCACAGCAACACACCAAATCTCTGGCCAGCCTTATGAACTCTAGAGGTTTGGAAGTTCAAGAGATATTTGAGGAGGAATATTGCACAATTTTGGACTCCCAAGTGGAGGCCCAACTGAGTCTAATTAAATCTAATTTGCTTGCAATAGGCCAAGCTATGAGCATCTCCTGAGCAAATTTGCTGGTAATGGGGTGACTACATACACCCTTAAAAGGAAGGAAGGAAGGAAGGAAGGAAGGAAGGAAGGAAGGAAGGTAGATGGCTTCCCTCCTCTCTGTCTCATCTTTCCTTTCTCCATCTTTTTATTCTTTCCCCTTCTTTCTTCTAGACCCTTCTAACACTTCCAGTAATACCATAGGAAAAGCCAAAGAGCAATTGGGGAAGGAAGAGGAATTGCTTGGGAATGTGCATTTGTGTATCTGCACAATTGTGCATGTGAGCGAGAAAAGGGTTGAGGTTGCGTGTGCATCTGTGCCTGCATGTGGGTTTGTGCATGAGAGAGAAGGTGGTGATTGTGTGCTTTTGTGTATCTGTATGTGTGAGAAACAGAGAAAAAAAGAGGAGATTTTGTGTGTGCGCCTTTGTGTTAGGGACTGTGAAAAAGAAAATGGTGGGGGATTGCGACTGTGTTAGAAAAATAGGACTGAACTATGACTAACAACATATTAAGCAATTTGACACAGTTACAGTCATATACAACAGTTTTAAACAATTTAAAACTGTTGTTGGCAGCCGCCACCACCACCACACACTTTGATACAGCTTAGTTGGCGAAATCTAATTTAATTGGCCAGATATATTAATTGGCTTTGATATAAAAATGTACCCTGATATGACTGGAAGGCCCAGCTGGACAAGAGGAAGACACTGGCTGAACATGTGCATGGTAAAGGTAGGTCAGAGATCCCCTCCAAGCAGCCAGGTCGTTGTCAGGAAATCACCAGTAGCTCCAGAGGCGACAGGCTTAACATAAGCTGTAACAGCTCTGTTATCAGATAATAGTGATTAATGGTTTCAGCCTTCTTCCCATCAATCTGGAAATGTCCCTCATTGTACCTAAGCCTGTCCACTATTACAGAGGTATCATGACGTCTATTAAGTTCCTGAAAAATAAGACTATTAACTAATTCCAGACTCCACTGTGTCTGTTGCAAACTCCTTTGTTTACTCAGCTGGAGACCCATTTACACGCATTTCCTCCAGGCAGATTTTGGGTATAAAAATCCTTCATTCTGACCAGTTGGTGGCATTACATTAGATGTAAATGCCACTTTGTCACTTTGAACCCCAATTTGTACTGGCCTTAGACACAAGTCTAAGCCACATCACTGTTTCTTCACTCCTCTTCTGGATTGGCAAGTATTGCTCCAAACCCTGAAACTTCACTATCAACCTTTCCTTCCTTTCCTTCAGTTAGCTCTTGTGTAAATGCATGACTATTTGAATCTTGTATGCATGCCTGATTGAACTCCCCTCAATAAACACATTTTAGTTTACTTTTGAGTCTTTGGGTGGTTTTCCTGCAAGGACCCCATAAGCACTGGTGGAAAGATCTCTCTCTGTTACTCTACCTCTCACAGTCTTCCTAGTTAGAACTAAGTAATTCCCCATTTGACCCAAATTGTTCATCTGGTGACAGTTACCAAATTAAATGTGTTTATATGTGTAAATATATCAATATTGTACTGAGCATCAAGGTATAAAGCTGAGAGATATCTGCATATGTCAGGACCCTTGCATTTTGTATAGAGAATACGTATTTTAGTTGATGGTTTTAGAACTGCTTTTATTTATAAAATTATCTTTTTTTTCTCTCCTAGATCTATAACACCATCACAGCAAACTAAAACTTCAAATAGATGAATTTAGAATACATGCTATTTTCTAAACTGACCTGCAGGAGGCAGCAGAGATATGCATTTCTTAACACCCTCCATTTCTCCTGTTTGCCCATCTGAAGCCAAAAGTCAGAATGTTTCTTTGAGCGTTTCCACAGTTGTTGTTAGCTGATTTCAAATCAACTTTGACTTATGGTGACCCTATGAATGAGAAGGCTCCAAGTCACCCTATCATCAACAGCTCTGCTCAGGTCTTGCTGATTCAGGGCCATAGCTTCCTTGATTGAATCTATCCATCTGAATTGTGGTCTTCCTGTTTTCCTGGTGCCTTCTACCTTGCCAAGTATTATTGTCTTTTCTAGTGAGTCAGGTCTTCCCATGATGTGGCCAAAATACAACAGTCTCAGTTTAGTCATTGTGGCTTCTAGTGAGAGTTCGGGCTTGATTTGCTCTAGGACCCATTTATATGTCTTTTTAGCAGTCCATGGTATCCAAAGAAATCTCTTCCAGCATCACATTTGAAATGAATTGATTTTCTTCCTATCAGACTTCTTCACTGTCCAGCTTTCAAAAGTGTACATAGAAATTGAGAATACGAGAGGGGAAGATTTTCTGGGCTTTCCCTCTCCCTGCTGGCAAGACTCTGAGCTTCATTCTTTGTCCTTTGCTTTGCTCCAGCTCTACACACTATTCCTGGGGTGACTTCCTCAAATCCAACAGCTTTCTGTGCCACCTTTATGGTGGTGACAACCAGCACTATTCCTGTACCTCCAAACCAAAGTTTGGGAAGTTAATTTTAAATGTTAGTGTATCACTGTTGTTTATGTGTTACAACTAATTATTTTTCAAATGTAGTAAAACCATAATCATACTTTTTTTAATAAAAATTAAAATGGCCTAAGTAGTATCCCAAGGTTATCCAAACAACATTTTCAAAGTAACGAGTCAAAATTACTTGTTACTTCCCCATACCATAACAGTACTAGCAATTTTTATGCTGTTTCCTTTATTACGGCCTTGTTCTTCCTCTGTTCCAAAGTAACATATTTGAGCTTACACAGCTATTTGTAGAAGCATATTTCCCTCTTCTGTCCAGCACCCTCTCAGCAGTCCCACTTCTATAATAACCTTTCTGATATTCTTGACTAGATTCACCATCACCTCTAACTCTTTATGTCAAAGTCGAAACTGGTCAACTTTTCTCCCAAATCTTCCTCTATTTATATACTCTCCTCATCCATTTCCGATGGGTGGCAGGTTGATGGCCACTCACGTTAGTGTGTTGCTGCCCTGACAGCCAAGGCCCTTTGGCACCCTAAAAAGTAGCATATTTTACTTGGGATCATATTTGGCCGTGCTGTTTTTGAACTTAATAATGGCATCCACAACACCAAGAATTTGTATACCTGCTTATCCTCCAGTGTGATCTATATTTTTGACTTTTCTCTCTCCGCCCAATTGCTCCTACACCTCTTTGGAATTAACCCAAAGAACACATAATTGAAATAATAACATATTCTTTCCTACTTATCCATGTCTTCATTTCACCACTTCTTCCACTGTTTCCTGTGTCTGCTTCGCATTATAAGCCCCTGAGCACCAACACCGGTCATACCTGTTCTTTATATAGCAACTATGTCTTTAAGTGGAAGTATATAAATAAATAAATGTTAGTAACTTCACATGTTCTCAAGTACATGAGATAGTTACAAAGTCCAACAGATAAAGTTTTCACTTTGATAACTGTAATCTTGCTATTTAGCACGTAGTTATAAATTATAAACCCAGACCTACATTTTGATCATAATTTTTTTTCTTCACAACACTATAAAAATATTCTAAAATGTTAAATCTTTTCTAATTTATTTAGTTATATGATTGTCAGTTTTTTATCCAATTGTTTAGAGGAAATTTTTCTTCTTAATATACAGTCATCCCTCCACATTCGCTAAGATTAGTGGCACAGGACCCCTGTGAAAGTGGAAAAACGGTGAATAACTCTAGGTCTTCCCAAACCATATTTCATAGAATCATAGAGTTGGAACAGATCACAGGGGCCATCCAGTCCAACACCCTGCCATGCAGGAACACACATCAAAGCACTCCCAACAGATGGCCATCCAGTCTCTGCTTAAAAACCTCCAAAGAAGGAGACTCCACCACACTCTGAAGCAGTATATTCCACTGCTGGACAGCTCTGACCGTCAGGAAGTTCTTCCTGAGGTTCAGGTGGAGTCTCCTTTCCTGCAGCTTGAATCCATTGCTCCTTGTCCTAGTCTCTAGAGTAGCGGAAAACAAGCCCGCTCTCTCCTCAACATGGCTATCATGTCCCCTCTTAACCTTCTCTTCTGTAGACTAATCATACCCAGCACCCTAAGCTGCTCCTCATAGGGCATGGCTTCCAGACCCTTCATCATTTTGGTTGCCCTCCTCTGGACACCTCCAGCTTGTCAATATCCTTCTTGAACTGAGGTGCCCAGAACAGGACACAGTATTCCAAATGAGATCCAACCAATGCAGAATAGAGGGGTACCATTACCTCCCTTGATCTGGACACCATAGTTCTATTGATGCAACCAAGAATCGCACTGGCTTTCCTGACCACCGCATCACACTGCTGACTCATGTTCAGCTTGTGATCTACCAAGACTCCTAGGTCCCTTTCACATGTACTGCTATCCAACCACACATCCCCCATCCTATATTTGTGCATTCCATTTTTTTCTGCCTAAGTGTAGGACCTTAAATTTCTCTCTGTTGAAATTCATTTTGTTAGCTTTGGCCTAGCTCTCCAATCTGTCAAGGTCATTTTGAATTTTGATCCTGTCCTCTGGCATATTAACAACCCCTCCCAATTTGGTGTCATCTGCAAATTTGATCAGCATGCCCTCTGCTCCTTCATCCAAGTCATTGATGAAGATGTTGAATAGCACTGGGCCCAGGACAGAACCCTGTGGCACCCCACTAGTCACTTCTCTCCAGGATGAAAAGCAGCCATTGGTGAGTATCCTTTGGGTTCAGTCAGTCAATTAATTACAAATCCACCTAACAGTAGCCCTGCCAAGCTTATATTTTACTAGCTTCTTTGCAAGAATGTCATGGGGAACATTGTCAAAGGCCTTACTGCGATCAAGATATGCTATGTCTACAGCATTCCCTTCATCTATCAAGGTTGCAACTCTATCATAAAAAGAGAAAAGATTAGTCTGCCATGACTTATTTTTGAGAAATCCATGTTGACTTTTAGTGATTACAGCATTGCTTTCTAAGTAATTACAAACTGACTGTTCAATGATCTGCTCTAGGATCTTTCCTGGTATTAATGACAGGCTGACCAGGCGATAATTATTTGAGTCCCCTTTTTGAAGATTAAGATGACATTTGCCCTCCTCCAGTCTGCTGGGACTTCTCTTGTTCTCCAAGAGTTCTCAAAGATTATTGTGAGTGGTTCTCAAATGACTTCTGCCAGTTCTTTTAATATCCTTGGATGTAATTCATCTGGTCCTGGAGACTTGAATTCATCTACTTTAGCCAGATATTCCTGTACTACTTCTCTACCTATTTTGTGCTGTATCCCCCCCCCTCATCTGCTCCTCACCCCCCAGGTTGAGTACTTCTATCCTTTTGGGAGAAAACTGAAGCAAAGAAGGTGTTGAGTAGTTCTGCCTTCTCTCTTCCCCCCGTTAGTAATTAGCCATTTTCTCCACGCAGTGGCCCTATCATTTCCTTGTTTTTCCTTTTGCTGCAGACATATCTAAAAAAGCCCTTTTCATTGTTTTTAATGTCTCTGGCAAGCTTGAGTTCATTCTGCACTTTAGCTTTTCTTACTTTCTCCCTACATATCCTGGCTCTCTGCTTGAATCCCAATTTGGTGGTTTCACCATTTTTCCATTTCCTGTACATGTTTTTCTTAACACTTAGCTCAGCTGAGAGTTCTTTAGTCAACTATTCTGGTTTCTTTAGACACCTGCCATTTTTCCTCCTTATTAGCACAGTTTTCAATTGTGCCTTTAGTATCTCACTTTGAAGAAACTCTCATCCATCATGAACTTTCTCTTTCAGTATTCTTGACCATGGAATTTCAGCATGTAACTCTTTAAGTTAACAGAAATCAGCTTTTTTAAAGTCTAGAATGCATGTCTGGCTACACTTGGCTTCTCTTCCCAACTGAATTACAAATTCCAATACAGCATGGTCACTCCCCACTAAGGATCCCACCACTGCCACCTGATCAACAAGGTCATCCCTGTTGGTCAGGATCAGATCTAAAATAGTCAATCCCTTTGTTGCCTCTTCTACCTTCTGGACCATGAAATTGTCTGCAAGGCAAGCGAGGAACCTGTTGGACCTTGCGGTCTTGGCAGAGTTGGACCACCAACAAATATCAGGATAGTTGAAATCTCCCATTACTACTGCATCTCTCTTTTTTGAATGTGTGGTCATCTGCTCCAGGAAGGCCTTATCCAAGTCCTCAGGCTGGCCTGAAGGCCTGTGGCAAACCCCCACAATCACATCCCTATTGTTTCTCACTCCCTTAATTCTTACCCAGATGCTCTTGACTTGGCTTCCTGGATTTAAGTCATAGATCTCTTCACAGGTAAAAACATCCTTGACATATAAGGCTACTCCTCCTTTCTTGTTTGATCTATTTATGCAAAATAGGCTATACCCCCTCCTATTTAACAAAGAAAAAAAGTATGATCGCCATATTCAACCCACCGCAGATTCCTTTGAGGCATCAGGGTTCCTTCACAAGGCAGAATTGGGTGGCTGGTGGGGCTTACTGCCACCTCCACTGCTGTCCCAGACCATTTTTAAAAGGGACTTAAAAGACTTGTTTGCAGTTTCTCAGTCTCATGAGGCTTGCAGTCCCTATTAAAAATGACATAGGGAGGCAGCAGAGGTAACAGCACATAATCAATGAATAATCAAATCCGCAAAAGTGAAACCTGCAAATGTGGAGGGCTGACTGTAGAAAGGAATAACTAAGGTTTGAGTTTTATTTAGTTTGAGAGTTTTTTAAACCTGTCACTTGATAGTTTTTCACATCTTTATATTAAACTACAGTGTTAATGTTGAACTTTTAATATCCATGAAATATAGAATTCTGTCATCCATATATATACATTAACATTGCAGCCCTAATTTGATTACATGCACTTTTTATATTCACATTATGTTAATTTTCTATCTCAGGGCTACAAGAAAGGGGTCCTGGGTGAGAGCAATCAGCAAGTCAGAGAATCTTATCTGGTGCCTCTGTGAAATACACACACACACACACACATACACACACACATAAAAGAAAGAGACACAGGCTGCAATCTTATATACCAGTCACACCAGCTGGGGCAAGATATGAGGGAAGGAAGTCCTACCACACCACTATTTCTTGTGACGAACTTCCACCAGCAGACAGCTGCTGCCATAATGCTACAGATACAATGAGAGAGGACGTATTACATATCTGTACTGAGAACTTCAGCAGAAGATGGGTCAAACTGTGGTGGGAAGAGGTGGGACAGAAGAGAAACAGATATCAACATAAATCCTACACTCCTTCAGAATCCAGTCCTGCTTCTGATGTTGGCATAAGATTTTGTGGATTTTTTTTTAATATAAATCAAAAGAAAGCCATTGAATTCAATGAAAAGGAAGGAATCCCCCTATCCAGAGTTTGGGAAAGTTGCTATTTTGGATAACAGTTCCCAGAATCCCCCAGCTAGCATGGCGATCAGCCATGCTAGCTGTGTTATTCTGGGAGTTGTTGTCCAAAGGCGTATCTTTTCGAAGCTCTGTTTATTATCCTTTTCTTATCTCACTCCCATTCTGCCATGATGGAGCATAGGCTTCAGACTAAACCTGATACCTGAACCCAATCATTTACTGTAAGAGCGGATTACAAATCCCCATGAGAGAAGTCATTATTCAGAAGATAGACTGTGCAGCACTAGACTGGTCACATCTTGGAAAATATAGCTTCATGTTTGTATGCTTCAATATCTCAATTTACTCATTGCCCAGCATCCTATTAGTGACTTATGCAGGAATAGGTTGCACCACACATATGGATTTTTTTTAAACAATATGTGACAGTTGTGTCCAGCTGATGGCAGTCTACATGGAGTTAGTTACATGTGAGACCTTTGCTCATGTGGTGGTGCATTCAGCTACACAGAGTATTGTGTGAATGTGCATTGCCTCCATAGATTGTCTTTGTGCATTGCACATTGCAGTTCCTCAGTGGGTTGTCAGTCACACATATTGATCATTGATCCTCATATGCTGTGTTTGTATTCTACATAAAGATTGCTGCATAACATAATTCTGCCTGTGGATTTATATTTAGACTATGTTGAAGCAATGTAATATCTTGGCCATTACATGATGCAGTAGGTAGAAGAAATGAGAAACTCAGGAATATGTCATTATTTAAATTTGAAATTAAGAACATGTGTGTGTTTCTTTATGAGTGAAACTGCGGGCAAACTATTTCTCATATTCTGATTAAACCTGATAATGCCATTGTGGACTGGTCCCACATTAATGTGCAGAGGATACTTTAGAACTGTGTCAAACTAAAATATGCAGCAGTCTTCCTGTATGTGTGGGGACAACTATTAAATGCATAAAAACTTCCATCATGCCAGCCAAAGATTGCCAGAGAAACCAAACAGCACATCCGGACACAGGAAGAGTAAACCACTGCAGAGCCCTAGTGAAATCTGAGAATCAGGGCTGCAGGGATTGGAAAAGTGGACTTTGCTGTAGGTGAAGGTTCTGCCAGAGGTGACTCTGCAGTCCAGACCCTGCTATGCCACCTGCAGAAGAGCTGCAGAAAAAAACTTATGAGCAAGTGGCTTGAATGAGAAGTTCTTGCAGTGAAGCCAAGCCACATGCTGTTTGTAGTGTGGTGCTGTCATCTCTACCTACACGTCAGCTGGTATGGGATAAAGTGTTGTCCTTTTGCAAAACTACAGGATGTGACTCATTTTTATTTCTTCACAATGAAACCCCTTTTTTTATGGCCATGTTACCAAAGGTCTCTGCTTCTAACCAATTATGCTCAATGTTTATATGAAGTTCAGCAGGCTTCTGCTTGTCATTGTTATTAGTTAAAAACACATGGACATTTCATAGGCTTGGAGGGGAGGGATGACGACCAAACTTCAAAACTTATTTTTGCACAACGTCACTCAGAATCCTCCAGCCAGGAACTGCTGGGCCTAGCTCAAATTAAGACTCATACTCAGTTTGATAGGTAACTTCCTATTCAGGAGATGAAAGTGGAGACAGAGCTTGGAAATATTCCTCTTTTTTTTTGGACTACAGCTCCCAGAATCCCCAGTTTAAGACAACCATAGGCTATGCTGGCTGGAGATTCTGGGAAATATTGTTCAAAAAGTAATTTTCCCAAGTTCTGCTGGGAAGGAGAGACATACTTCTTCCTTTCCCGTCATACTGCTTTTATGCTTGAACCTCTGCCCCTTCCCCTACTGACAATCTGCAGAGCTCTCTCCCCACCCTTGTATAACTCTGCATAACTCAGAGTTAATGTAATTGTTACTCCCATTATGCAGCCAAGGCAACTAAGCTGGAGGAACAAGTCTGTAATTAGTCTAGTACATATAGAGAACCAGTATGGTATAGTGTTGAGTGGCTGGACTATGATGCTTGAGACAAGGGTTTGAATCCTCACTCAGCCATGAAAACCTAGTGGGTAACCTTGGGCAAGTCATACTCTCTCAGCCTAAGAGAAAGCCAAGGGCAAACTTCCCCTGACCAAATGTTTCCAAGAAAACCATGAGATAAGTTCGTCTTAGGGTCTTCCATTGTACCACTACAATGGGTCAATTTTGGTGGGTTTCTATCCTTTCATTAGTTTTCTTATACAGGGAGAAGAATAAAAAAAATTGGCATATTTCCTGTATTTGTGGAATGCCTATCTGCAGGTAAAAGCAGACTAACCTGGGCAAGTTAGCTGGGCCAAGCAAAAGCTGCATCTGTTGAATGGTTTTTTGCCATGCAGTCATTAGAACGTGCAGGGTCCTGGGTCAGAAAAGAAAAAGCGATAACCCACTGGCCTTTCTTTCTCCTGATTCAGGACCCTGTACCTTTTAACAACTGTGTGGAGCCAGCATGGTTTGTGTACTGGACTGTGGCCATTTCCGCACTACACTCTTATAGCGTGATTATTCCACTTTCAGCATCCTATGGAATAAACTGCAAACCCCAGGATTCCGTAGGATGTTGAAAGTGGAATAATCGCGCTATAAGAGTGTAGTGCAGAAATGGCCTGTGACTGGAGACCAGGGTTTGAATTTCCACTCAGCCTCTGAACAAATCTTGCCAAGAAAACTCTGTGATAGGTTTGCCTTAGGGGGATCATAAGTAGGAAGCAACTTGAAGGCACACAACAATCCACTGCACACAGTCATCACAGTATTATGTTCCTGTCCCTCTGCTCACTGCCCACTGAACACCTCAGGCCTAAGAGTGACAGCAAAGCCGCTAAGCAGGTTTGACTGCTCCCAGAATGAGAGGCCAGGCAAAGTCTAAAGCTGCTCTACCCCAACCTTCAGGATCTGTATTTGTTTCCCACTGCCCAGCCTGACAGGGCCTAAATACTCTGAAGGCATCTGATCTTGTCTGATCTTGGAAGCTAAAGAGGGCTTGTCCTGGTTAGTACGTGGAATGGAGACTGCCAGAGAGTGCCAGGTGTTATAGGCAATATTCAGTGGAAGACAATGGCAAACCACTTCTGAGCATTCCTTCTCTAAGAAAACCCTATGAAATTCATGAGGTTGCCAGAAGTTGACAGGCAATCTGAAGGCACATTAACACACACCCAACCTGATAGCTATGGGGCAGAAACACTAAGTTAAACCAACTGAATAAGGAATACTAATTTAAAGACAGCAGTTTCTGAAGGGGAAAAGAGCACAAAATCCAAAGCCAAATATTTCTAGTGAACCCCCATGGTTATAATGCTGTGATGAAAGAAAAATCAGTTTTAGCTCCATTTTCAAAACTGCCAACATAGGTCATTGCCACACTACACTGTTATAGTGCTATTATTCCACATTCAATATCCTATGGAATCCTAAGCTTTGCAGTTTAGGGAGGGGCCTTTAGAATTCTCAGCCAGATTGTTCTTTGGCCTCAGTACACTACAAACGCAAGGATTCCACAGGATACTGAAAGTGGAATAATAGCACTATAACAGTGTAGGGCAGAAATGGCCATAGTGCACAATAGTGGTTAGGGTAGTAGACTGAGATATCCAGGTTCAAGTCCCCAGATCACATTGCTTCGGGTGATCTTGGGCCAGTCATTTTCTCCAAGCCTTGACTAAACCTGCAGCTTTGTTCTGAAAATAAAAAAGTGAAAAGGAAGACATGTCTATTGGCTTGACTTCTTTGGAGGAAAAATGGGATATACATGTAGCTAATAAATTGGCTCTTCATTTGGCTGCCATGGTGCCTATGCCAAGAGCAAATTACTAAAGACAAATCTGCCAGGATTGCCAGGTCAGCAGCATTCCTGAGACTTTAGGGCTAAAATTAAAAGTGGGGTTTTGTGATGTTGGAAGGCAGCCAAGGGTTAGGACTGGAGGAGGACTGTAATTGCCGTGGGGCCAGCTGATTGTAGAAGCAGGCATGAAGGGACTCCAGGTAAATAGGTCGAGAATCTGGTAAAGATCCAGCTAACTAGAGAGACTCTTCTCTCTGTCCTACCACCCTCTCAGTACAGCTGGTGGAGACATGAGGCAATGTCTTTTTGGCAGCTACTCCCAGTCTTTTGAACTTCCTTCCCAGAAAGGTTAGACTATCACCCTCTAAGCTATATTTCCCCAAGCAAATAAGGACTTAACAACAACAGCAACAGCAGCAGTATGGCAGCCCAAAGTCACACTGGAGAGGGTTGAGTCTGTTTTTTAATGGCTGGGTAAGCGGCAAAATGTGTCAAGTAGCTGCAACACAGTTTCTCATATTGATCACACAGAGCCTTATTAATTAACTATATCTCACCTTTTCCCCAACAGGGGAACTAAAATAGCTTGCAACAAGAGTAAAATAAGAGCTCAAAATTAGATGATAAAAAAAAAACCCACCACAGACAGACAAGCCATCATATTGAAATACCATTATGTTTACAAAATATAAAATCATTTTCAAACATAATAAGATAAAAATGTAGCAGATCAGGGACAGCCTTTGAAAACACAGAGGGAGCTTTTTTCATTACTCCTGTAGCCCGCATGACACATGGGAAATTTTTCAGACTCTCTGGTGCTGCTGGGTTTGCGGGAGGCTCAGCCCACAGGAAGTGTCTTCCAGGCAGCCCTGTTCCCAGGGCTTGTGCAATAAGAAGATTCACAAGACATGACTCTGGCCCTCTACTCCCTGCCTTGCTCAAAATGACACAGTAGCCCCAAAAGCCCACTTACCAGCTCACTTCCACACCCTCTCCTTCCTTCCTAGTTTCTTGGTGTGGCAAGTGTGCACATGTACAACAGACACAGAAAGCCCCTTTGGCCTCTAAATGCTGGTGCCAGCTGGAAATGGGCACTCAGGCTTTAAAGCCACCTCAAAGACAAAACTAAGACTTTCTTCTCCTTTTGCCCTGGGATTTGTCTCCTCTCTTGGAGAAGCACAGGAATTCGCTAAGACTTCTGCGAGCACCTTAAGCTATGGCAACTCTTAGGTAGGGCCCTGCTTCCCCTACATCCTATTTCTTAATCATAGAAAAATTACTTTTTTGAGATTGTAAGCCCTTAGATCTCCCAGGAAGCATGGCCAGCACCTAAAATCCATGGGAGTTTCAGGTTTTTGTTAAAAAAGATAACTCTTCCTAACTCTAAAGGTAGGCTAGCAGTTGTTCTGTAGTAATGGAGAAACCCCATCTCCACATTTTTACAGACTATCTCCAACCCCCATCATTATGGACCTACTATGAGGTGGCTCTTTCACGCAGGGGCTCAGGCCATTTCTGCACTTTACTGTTATAGTGCAATTATTCCACTTTCAACATCCTATGGAATCCTGGAGTTTGCAGTTTATAACAGTCTAGTGTGGAAATGGCCTCAGTGTGGAGGGGTAGCGCTTTCCCCTCTGTGCTCTCCCATTCCATTTCCACTGGGCCTTCTGTTTCTTCCCATCTTCTTGAGCTGGCATCCTGACTGATGGCAATGCTTGCTTATTGCCCTTCTGAGTGGGCTAGCTCACCAGGAAAGGATCTCAACTGAGAGGTAGCCAGTCAAAGCCACAGACTTCAGCAAGGGCTGTGCACCAGCGTGCTCACAGGACATATCCTAACTCTCCCATTGTGTTGTCACATTTGTCTGAAGAACTGCAAGCAGCTGCCAGTGGAGTGTGGTGGCAAAGGGTTGGAGGACAGAGCTGTGTATGTCACATGTTCAACACAGTGCTCAGTCTGTTCTTCTCAGCTGTTGTGTAGGATGCTGTGCCATTACCAGCGTTGAAGCAAGACTTATCTGCTAGTCTGGTCAAATTCTGCATGTGGGGTGTGTATACTGCTGAGTCTGTGGTATCTTGCCCTGAACATCAAGCAGAAAAATTGTATTGGAGCAGCCATGAGAGTGCTGGGCATTGCAACCAGATTCTGACAGTGAGCAACAGCTTTGCTTTTTTCAGGAAATCTCAACCAGGGTATTGTCTGTCGGCAGAACTGTGGGGAAATAACCCTCCCAAGGGGACTTTCCTTTTGCTTCATTTCCTGTGGCAAACCAGAACCAAGTTCTCATGCATGCCACTTCCCCAGCTGAATCCAAGTGGTGAGAGCCATTTGCAGGCATGACAAGGGCACATAAGATCAGCTGATGAATTTTCCTCTGTCCAGGCCTGGAGGAGAAATCAGTGATTGTTAATTGTTAATACAGCGTATAATACAGACCCCTTTGAACATCACAGAACTGAACATTCGAGCTAACATTTTGTATAGCAGAGCTTTCCAAACTTTTCATGTTTGGTGACACACTTTTTTAGACATGCATCATTTTGCAACACAGTAATTCAGTTTTACCAGCAAACCAGAGGCTAAACTAACCCCTTATAAGAGATACAGACACATACATAAATCATAGTAACAAAGGTATGGAGACACAACATATCTCATGAAAACCTTTCATGTATTTTAAAAAAATATGATTTATAAATAATAACATACATTTCCAGGACTGCAGGTGACACAACCTACACACTTCAGGCAACACACTAATGTGTCACGGCACACCGTTTGGAAGTGCACCACCAACAGAAGAAAAGATAGTACCATTCTGCATAAAACTGACACAAGCACATAAAAATGCAAATTTAGAAGTAATTACTGTAATGTAAATAGAAACACATCCCAGTATAGTAGAGAATACCAAACAGGCAATAACCTGTGTAGCTGCTCAGTCTATTGTCTAGGTACGAAATGCTAGTGGGCAACTTCGAAGCCCCTCGCTTCTCTCTCCTCTTCCTCAAACCGAATAGCCCTTCAAACAGAGAACACCATCAAACAGAAGATTATCCTGAGATGGATCTTCAAATAGAGGACTGCTTTCCATAAAGTAGGACCCATCTCCACTGTAACTTCTGGTGTGCTGCAACACTGACATCCTTGGTTTGCAATCAGCCTAAGGCCATTTCTGCACTACACTGTTATAGTGCTGTTATTTCACTTTCAACATCCTGTGGAATTCTGGGGTTTGTAGTTTACTGAGGCCCAAGAGGTCTCTGGCCGAGAATACTAAATGCCCCTCCCTAAGCCGCAAATCCCAGGATTCCATAGGATGTTGAAAGTGGCATAATAGTGTTGAAATGGCCTCAGACTATTATTTCTGGCATGTTTTAAAAATCTCCTTTATTCTAAATCCTAACCACAGAGCAGAATGGGAAACCCACGTATTCAAAACACATTAATGGTGTTTTAATTAATTCCCACTTGCAGTTTAACCCTCACTTCATTTAGGATATGAACTCAGTAAACAATAGTTTGTTATTAATTTATTTCAGGAGAATCTAGCTTTGCTGTAATTCTCACTGCTTCCCCAAAGATGGCTGAAAAAGGATATAAGCTTCCCCTACAGGGAGAGTAACCACAGCTGACCTGAATAGGAGTAACAAGACAGGGTAAACAGCATTCTCCACACTCCCTCATTCAGTGCACATGAGGATGGTAAAGCTAACTGCTTTTCTTCACAGCTCTAGTGCAAAGAAAACAAAGAACAGCCACTCAGTATACTCACACAGCACCCCGGTGAAATGACACTGAAAATACCATAGAAGCTAAGTGTATTGATAGTGCTAAGATTAACATGGTAGAAATTGTTCCTGTTTTAAAAGCAAGAGACCCAAAGAAAATTGAAATGTCTATTTAGAACAATTGCAGAAAAACAAGAAGTCCCAACAAATGCTGCCTTGTCTCAGTCCAGGGCATGTGGGGGCAGGAAAACCTGGAGGAGGTTGGAAGAAACAAGGAGAGAACAGGAAACGCAAACAAGGCAAGAAAGTAGAGAAGACACTGAGGGGGTAAGAAAAATGAAAGCAGACATCTGGAGGCAAAAGACATATGGGCTGTCACCCACCACCCAGTCCTTAGAATAGCAACCACCCCCTTCTTTCCAAGCCTGCTAATTATCTCAGTTCCTGGGGCAAAACTGGCCAGGTTCCTTCAGCTGGTTGTGAACGGGAAGTACAGTTCCAGGTGAGTCAGCAGTGCAATGTATGTGAAATTGTATGTGAATACTCTTTATTTGCAAAAAATCAGTGTCAGGGTGGCTGTTTTCAGAGGGCCACTGGAGAAGTTGCATCCTGATCCTCTGCACATGTCGGTGCTGATGTGTCATTTTGCAATGTTGCATTTGTGTTTTTATAAGTTTTTTCAAGACACCACCCTTCCATAATAATAAAAAAATCCCAGGGCAGTTTATGTAAAAAGAAAACACAAAACACAATTGCAACACAAATAAAACATATCCAAACACTCATAAAAATGCAAGACTCAGAAGGTGGCAAGATCTTAAAAGACACATAAAAGCAGTCAAGCTAATAATGTGTCTAAAAGATCCAGGGGGGAAAAGAACTAGATCTAGGGGGGAAAGAACTGTATTTGGCACAGAAAAACATAACAGAATAGATACCAGGAGGCCCTGTCAGAGAAAAGAATACCCTAACAGGGTGCCACCACTGAGAAGGCATTGTTACTGGATAGCCAAAGACAATGGTGAGAGGGCCTTCTGTGAAAGAATGGAAAGCATATTTGGAGACAGGTGATCTTTTAAGCAAGCTGATTCTAAGCCATGAATGAGGTTTAAAGGTCAAGATCAGCATCTTGACTTTGGTCCAGCAATGGAATTACTGCAACTGGTGTAGACTGGTATAATCCAAGTACATCAAACAGTTCCATCCAGTTAATAATCTAGCTGCCCACTTTCTGAACAGTCTTGAGTAAACCCCTATGTCAAATGTGTTGTTGTTGTTATTGCTGTGTGCTTTCAAATCATTTCCAACTTATGGCGACCCTGAGGTGAACCCACTATGGGGTTTTCTGGGGCTGAGAGTGTGTGATATGTCCAAGGTCATTCAGTGGGTTTCCATGGCTGAGCAGGGAACTGAACCCTGGTCTCCAGGGTCACAGTCCAATGTTTAAACCATACCACGCTGGCACTACAGTAATCTGGATGTTACTCGATATTAATGGATTACTGAAGCCATGCTACTCTGTCCAGCTAGGGCTGCAGGTTCCCACAACTGTCTAAGCTGGTAAAAGCACTCATTGCTGTGGGAGGAACCTGTGCCTTCTCATGACAGCAATGGATTCAGGACACTTCAGCTGAGAACCTGTTCCTTCAACAGAGTCCAACCAGACAAACCACACTCCAACAGCAATTTTGTCTTATCTTGATTGAGCTTCAGTTTATTGGCCTTCCTCCAGTCTTTTCAGTCCAACCTGAAACAAATTTAGCACCTTTGCTGCTCACCTGAATTTGATGAATAGCATTGGGTGTCGTCCACATATTGATGGCAATTCACCCAAACTTAAAGTTTGATGGCCTTGCTCAAACGTTTAATGCAGATTATAATCAGAATAGAACTCTGTAAAACCCCATAGAATAAATGTCAAGAGCCAATAGCAAAGTTAGTGCAGTCTGAGGAGGGCACGGCTCTGGGGCTACTGTTACCCTGTTTACTGGGGGTCCCGCAAGGGACTCCAAACGTGCCCAACTATTAGTGGGGAAAATTAGCTCAGAGCACAAGTTAGCAAAACAAGAGGCAGGGCAACGCAGCGGAATCTTTAAACCCAATGTCTACAGGGTCACGCCAAGCTAAGAAGCACACCAAATACGAACTAATAACTGTGATTTTATTAAATACAAGCAAACAGTGTATGCAACACACTCACACAAGTAACTATAGAAAATAAAGGTGGTAGCGGTATAGAGGATATTTAAGAGGGATTGTTGAATTGGGTGATACTACACCTGTCCAAAGCCCAGGGTAGATCACAGCGGAGGTCTGTAAGTGCGCAGTCTCGGACTGAGACTGAAGGGAAAGCTCGGCGGATGAAGTGGCAGCAAGGCTGGCAATCCAAGGAAGGTCTCGGAATCAGGGGTTTTTATATTGAAAATATGACCGTAGGCTAGTCTGTATTTGGGGAAGAACAATGAGGTTTGGGCATGAGACAATGTCTCCGAAAGGTCAGAATTTAGCATGATTGAGTTAGTTCCGAATCGACAATGGAATGGTCAGTATGCAGATGCAGCGTGCTTGACAGTTAAACGTCCAGCTAGTCAAGTTGCCTGCTCGGGGCAGGGAGTTCTTTGTATTAGCGTGCATCTTTTAATGAGGTGTTTGTCTAGGGAGGTCTCCTAAAGCGACGATCTAGCTGAGTTTGGCCTGCCTGGGTGGAGAAAGGAATGTTCAGCAATCAACGGCCATGCCTAGTTCTGTGCTTGTCCGGGGGCCTCGCAAACACTTGGCTGAGGGTGGCATAATGGGGCCGAATTGTGATATCAAAAACGATATACAATATCTTCCAAAGTCGGGCTAGCAAACGGTGATAACACTACCGGCCTATCCGGCCCACAGCAGGCCACCTGCTCCTGTCCTCCAAGGCAGGTCACTGACAGGGGAAGAAGAAGGCAGGGAAATGAGGAAAATGGTGGTAGGAGTTCCTGCATCCTGCCAGAAGAGAAGGAGGCGGAAGCAACAAAGAGTAGCTATTGTTCTGAATGCCTGCTGGAGCAATGACATTATGGGAGAAAGGAATCAAGAAAATCACATGTACTGCACTGAAGAGTGGCCATGAGGGCTATTCTTTAAAAGAGAGTAAGCCCTCCTGGGATGGCAGCAATGGGGAAGAATTTCTTATTCTTGTTCCTAGGCCACTGGATCTTAAGTTCCACTCTGTTAAGGACTCAAATAGCAGCGTCTCCACTACCTTTCAGAACTGGCTATCCAAGGCAAACAGAGAACTACTCTAGCCACTTCCCTCATCCCCATCCCTATCCCAGGCAACTTCTGGGAGGACACCATGAGATATTGAAAACTGCTGATAGTCTGAGGAGAATCAACATGATCACAGTCCCTTGTCTTTCTCCCAACATGATCACACGTCAAGGAAAACGGAGCAGTCTTGGTGCCAAAACCAGGCTTGCAGATACAGTGGCATGGATCTAGAAACTCAGTTCTATCCAAGATCAATGGAGCTGTACAGCCATTCACATGGATATCCTGCCAAGAAAGAAAGGAGCACCAGCGGATCATTTTTCAAGTCTGCCAAGTCTTGGATTCTCTCAGAGGTTGTCTTGCTTATTTCAATGCAAAATTGCGATTATCATCCGTCTCAAGATGTTTGCCACCTCATGGATCTCTGTGACCAACCCCTCCCTGCTTGATGTAAGCCAAGAAAGATAGGAGTTGAATATGCACAAACTTTTTTCACAACCTTGGGTCTCAAAAACTGGAATTAGTTTAACAGCAGTGGGTCAAACGGAGATCCGGTCACCTTCAAATAGCGCCCAGATTCAACAGTTATGTCTACATCAGCACAGATGTGTATAATTGTATCTTCAAAATATTTTCCTTACAGGAGAAAGTTACAGTATTCTCCTGATGGTTCTTTAACATCCCCACACAGAGCAGATTGCAAAATGACCAAGCCATCCAAAAAAGCTCTGTAAGGACACAGTGGAATTTTTTAAAAAACATGGAACATTCCATGGAGGTCATTTTTTTTTCAACAGTGGACAGAAGATTCTGGGTTGTCTCCTCCCATCTGAGAAGCAGGATCTATGCTAACTTCCACCTGTTGTGAGAGGAGACTCCCTGCCCAGTTACAGGCAACAGTCTCTGGATCAGAGGAAAACTAAAAATTGATTCAATTAATCTGTCCACAGGAGGGTGAGGAAGCTGGTAAATGGTCCGGTAACCAAGGCCTATCAGAGATGGCTTCAGGAGTTGGGAATGTTGAGCTTGGAGAAGAGACACTTGAGAGGTGATATCATAGCCATCTTTAAATATCTGAAGGGATGTCATCTAGAAAATAGAGAAAGCTTGTTCTTTGCTGTTCCAGAGATTAGAACACAAATAAATGGATTCAAATTATAAGCACAAAAGATTGCACTCAACCATTAAAAAGATCTTCCCATTGGTAAGAACTATTCAACAATGGAACAGACTGCCTAAGAGAGTGGTGGAATCTCCTTTGAGGTCTTTAAACAGAGATTGAATGGCGATATTTTTGGGAGTGTATAGCAGGGATTGGACTAGATGGCCCTTGTAGTTCCTCCCAACTCCTTGATGCTATGGTTTTATGAAATAAGATAGTCATGAAGCAAGAAAAAAACAACAGCAAGAGCAACCTACCAAGGTTGGTGGAATGTGAAACCCTCATCTGCTGTTGAAAAAGGATCTTCACAGTAAATGGCAATGTTCCATTTTCTGACAGTGGAGGGGGCTCTCCTGTTCTGGGATGTACTGTAGCAGTCACTCCAGGTGGAGACTTGCTGAGCAATTATGGAACAATTTTCTGAGGAAAACTGAAGCTGCCAAAAGAAGCTTTTACAGAAATGTATTCGTTCACTTTTCATTAATATACTGAAGGCAGAAACCAAGGAACAAGTAGTGGCCCTGCAGTTTCCTCCCAGAAGCCCAGCAGTTTTGAAGGTAGCCGAGATAGCTGCTCCTGGTAGCGCTGTTGGAAAACAACTGCTTTGTTAGGGTACGCTGCATAGGCCTGACACAGAGCTGCTGCTAATGTTTGATCGGATTTGTGACTCTGGAGCTGTCTTCCTGCCTGCTTCATTGCCCTCAACTCCCCAGAATATTAAGTTGGTGATGTCTGGGCTGGGCTCTGTTCACAGGGCACTTAGGAGAGAGCATGTCAGCTGTCTGAGTCACCGTCATATTCCACACAGTGAACAAAAGAAGCACCCGTCTTGCCAGATGGAAACTCCCCATGAGCTCTCTGTAATCCTGTGGACTCTATATGCCTTCTGGGGCAAATCATCCCACACTCTGCTGAAGAAAGGAATAAATGCCATAAATCTAAGTCTCACCAGGAAATGATCTGACCATCAGGTACTTCCAGATGAGGCTTCTGTCATTAAGTTGTCCTATGTCATTCATGGAATTTTACACTATCTTCCACTTGTAACCCTCCATTATTTCCATTGCTGTTACTGCTTCCCCCCTCCCCCCTTTCTGTTTCAGATCTGTTAAGCAAAAAAGGATAGAATAGCTCTATGATGATGGGAGGTTCTAGGAGCTATCTATTAGGAAGCACCTCATGATAAAGGAGTTAGAACATCTGTACTCTTGGGTTACCATCTTCCTGCTAAAAAAGCAAAGTTAAGAGCATGACTTTGTTATGATCATTTTTATCAAATATGTTGTTAGCCAACAGAAGGGCAGAATATGCATCTTTTAATATATAACTGTGAATACACAAATGACTGTAAGTTAACCAGAGAAGCCTAAGAGGTTTTGTCTGTTTAGAAAAGTTGACAGTACTTGACATATATGCCCCTAACATCAAGCACCTTTGGGTGTCTGCATATGCTGTATGAGAGAAAGTGTGTTTGTGTGCGAATGTGTACATGCTATATAATTTTGTGTGTACGTACATGTAATAGAGTCTACATGCAAATGTATGCAACTGTTAATACAGTATCTCTAGTTTTCAGTTACATCTAAACGTGCACAAATTCCTACCTTATGTCGTTGTTATGTGCCTCCATGTCATTTCCAACTGATGGTGACCCTAAGGCAAACCTATCATGGGGTTTTCTGGGGCTGAGAGTATGTGATGTGCCCAAGGTCACCCAGTGAGTTTCCATGACTGAGCAAGAAATCGAATTCTGGTTTCCAAGATTGTCATCCAATGCTCAAACCACTACACCACACTGGCTCTCTTATATTAGGCTTTCTTAAAGTCACTGGGAAGAGAGCGTCTGGCACAGCCAAAGAAGAGTGGGAGTGGATTTGGCATGCCTCTGTTTCCTATGTCCTGAGCTCAGCTGAAAGCACCCAGCAGCAATGAGATGCTACTTGACCCACCCTCTGTTGCCAAGGCAAGAGCAAGTATGCTTAACCCTTGCTAAACCTTAACTACAGAGGCTGGAGAATTCAGAGCTTTGAGAAAATTAGCTGTCCAATAGGGAATATTGCATGTTTTGTGCTTGTATTTTTATCAAGTTGGGTGCCACAACAGTCCAATGCAGCTATCCCTTTAGAATTTAAAGAAGCATTCAAAACAATATTTTAAAAAGTAGACATTTGGACAGTTAACATCTGATTTTTAAAATATATTTGAACTCTATGCAAAATATATTTCAATAGGAGTGAAAACATACTGGTTGGCACCCAGAACTGGTAGGAATGAGAATGATGATATTTTTTGGAATCCAAAAGTAACAGGGAAAATCCAGGCAAAAAGTTGGGGCAGAGAAGGAGAAAATATTGTTTCTCACTAGATCTCTTCTTCCTTAAAGGCAGAGGAGTCTGTGCTCTCTTAGATTAATAATGACATTTAATGCTTTTGAATAAGGATGAAGCTCACAAGGCCTAAATACCCTAAAGGCAGCAGATCCCATCTGATCTTGGAAGCTAAGCAGAGTCAGCTCTGGGTAGTACTTGGATAGAAGGCTACCAGTGAATACCAGCTACTGTAGGTAATATTTCAGCCTTGCAGAACCACCTCTGAATATTCCTTGCCTAAGAAAACACTATAAAATTCCTAGGATTATCACTTGTCAATAGACAACTTGAAGGTACACACACACATATGAAGCTCACTTGTATCTCATTTCATCTCCATTGCAGTCGAGAACCATATTAGATGAGAAACGACTTGTTCAGCTGATATTAGGACATGTTTCCAGGGAGGTGCAGAGACACATGATAACTTCAAAGCAGAGATACCCATAAAACCAGAGGAATAATCCTCCTAGGGAATTATTCTTTCATCAGTCCTTTCAGGGCCAAGTGCTCTGGATCAATGCTACCAAGTCAGAGAGACTTCACTGTAGCTCAGCCAGAGTAACTTAAAAAGGATTAGTTTCTTACCATTCTTTTAACAGATATCCCATGCAGTTGTGAAATTGCCAAGCAAGGATGAGGTTTTCACAAGCGAGAGCTGAAAGCAGATGTGATGCAGATGATCCATGAGAAGATCTCGGAACATTTCCCTCCATTTAAAAGTAGCTACATGGAGGCCTTCATTTCTAAATGAAACAGCAATGCTGGGCAGGGGCAATGTGTTAGATTCTCCTCTATGCTCTTTTCTGGACTGAAAAATGCTTCCAGAAGAGGTTTTTACTGTACAGCCTTCCTATCTCAAACACAGAACTTAATGGGAGTAGGGGGCAAGCCTTGTCTTTCATTTATAACTAGATGTGTGATGGCCCAGATACCCCCCAAATAAATTAGGAGGGGGGATTTTTTTTCCTCCTGAAATTTTCTGTTCCTTTCACTGTCATTCATAACTCTATTTCTAACCCATTTCCCCTCAGAGTTTCTATCTTTTTCCTTTCCACAAAAAATACTGTATTGAAGAGGAAAAGACAGAACAGTTGCACAGTTTCTCCTGACTGGTTAAGCTAAGAGCTGTCCATCTGCATCTTACACCATGCCCTTCAAAGCTTCTATAAGACCACTGGTGAAAACAAACCAGGGGCTCTTTCACATTACTCATTATAGCACTATGATTCTACTTTAACTGTCATGGCCACAATCCATGGAAGCCTAGAATTTTGTAGTTTGGTGAGGCATTAGAGCTCTGTAGCACAGGGTTCTAAATACCACTCACTTGTGCTATAATCACATACCCTACAACTGTCCCAGTTTAGTAAGGACATCCCATCTAATCTCGTCCCATTTTTTCAGCTGCTTTTAAACTGTCCCAGATTTTCTCTCCTTCCACTTTCCCTGTTTGTCCTCAGCTTACTTGTTGCAAACTGATTTCAAACTGCAAAAGTTGTCTGTATTCAGTTTTTGAGCAGCGGGGAAAGGAGAGGAGAGGGACAGAATTTTTCCCTTCCAAGACAGTGTGCTGGGCCACACACATCTGGTGTTTATCTGTGACATGCCAAATGATATGTAATTATTTAATGTGAAAGGGTCCCATGTGTCTGTACTGTATGTATGTATTCTGCCTATTGTGGGCTTACAGCAACTTTAGAGTGGGTAACTTAGATTTGGAAAATAGCATGGGGGCAGTGGATAGGGTTAAAGCTCACTGCTTCAAGAGAAACCAGATCCTCGGTAACTATTTTAAAGTGAACTCACACAAAAAGTAAAACAAAATGTTGGAATCTCCCTAGACATTTTAAAATTAGTCTGGAACACAGACCTACATCAAGAAAGTACATTCCATTTCAAAACCACACTCTCCTGCTTTCTGTTCTGCTTTAATAACATTCACATGTGGTGCAAAGAAGGAAGCTCTAAATCCTATTTTTGGTAAACTGCCCCTGCTATCTCTTTCCTGATGCACAGTTCTACCCTTAAACTGCTATGAATTTGCAGTTCACATGAGACTTACTAACTTCATGAACAGAGGCAATAGTGGCACTAAATTACACATTACAGGGAAATATATGTAGTGAAATGGTGACCTTTTCAAAAACAGGATGCCAAAGAAATGGGAAGGAAGGTGTGGTGAAAGACAGAATTCCCCCCTCCCCATTTTTTTCAGTGTGGGAAAGGAAGGGCTGCAGATAAGGATTCTGTGGTACCTCTTCTAAACCTATTCAAATGTAAAGACTATGATAATACAATCCTGAGGGACCTCATCATCCATCAGCTGCAAATTCCGTAGTCCACCTCACACACAATACATGCTGTTTGGGGGATTCTGGGAATTATAGTCCAAAAGAGTAACTTTACCCAGCTCTGCATTTAAGGAGGAAAAAAAACACCTCCCAACCTAAGAGCCCCCCGCCTGGGAATAGTCCAAAAACGCATCTTGCTCACGTTCTGTTTCCTTAGATGTTGTCACTGGCTCACTTGGTCTGGCTCCTCCCTGAGGAGCATCATTCTGCCTTTGAACATGGAGGTCCCATAGTTCTATTATGATGTCTAACAGTGGTTGATACATTTGTTCTTCACAGTCTAAACTTTGTTTACAGCTTTTCTGGCATCTTGGGGAAGGAACAGGGCAGTGGGAGTGTTGTACTTAAATTCTGCAATAGAAGTGCTGGGGCTCATGCAAGAGGCCAGGTCTTTGGCTAATCTAAAACACAGCATATTAGCATGCCCTGGAAGTCTACAATGTGTGGCTCCTGTTCTCACTCTGGTGATTTGAAGTCAGAGGGAAAGGCACTCTGCCTGCACATACTAGATTCTGAGTATAGCCTCTGTTCATAAATATTTGTCCTGCAAAAACTTTGCCCTGTGGAATTCCCTTCTGCAGAAGACTAGGCTGCTCCCCTTTTGCCAGCAGGCAAAGACCTTTTGTAAAATCAGACATTTGCTCATGAATCAGGTGCAGGAGAGTCTTTTCTGTTGTGTGGTGAATTCTTGTTTTATTGTTTTTAACTGAACTCATACTTTTAAAATTAATGATGTTTTCATATAATAGCTTAATTGTGGCTGTACCATTAGATTTTCACCTCTGCATTGTTTTAACTTTGTTGTAAGCCCCCTTGGGCAGATCAAGAGAAAGGTGGGATATAAAGAAATTTTAGAAACCCCAGTAACAGATTCTACTACACGTCTGCTGCCTAAAGCGCTCTGTCCTAATTACGGCTACGCCCTTCGGACGGCGGGGGCGCGCAAGGCTGCCACAATGAAAACCAGAGAAGGCATTCTTGTACCTTTCATGATTGCGTAGCTGGTGTTTCTTGCTACCTGGCTGCGTGACCGGCAACACCTGCTGAAATTCCCACTTCTACACAACGGGGGCCTCCTCTAGTTTTAAAACTGACCACCCTGAAGGGGAGGGAGAAGTGAGCTGCTCGACTTTATTGTGAGGGGAGGAGAAGCAATCTGGACGTTGCACTTAAGGCCATTTCCGCACTGGAGAGTTATAGCGCTATTATTCCACTTTCAACCTCCTATGGAATTCTGGGGTTTGAAGTTTAGGGCGGCCCCTCCCTAAACTGTAAACCCCAGGATTCCATGGGAGGTTGAAAGTGGAATAATAGCACAGTAACAGCCGAATGCAGAAACGGCCCAAGAGAACTTCGTCACTTCTCGTAAGAAAACAGGGCTCTGCAGGCCTAAACTTCGCCGCCGCCATCTCAGAAGCTTTCCGTCTCTGGCCACCAATTCCCGAACTAGCCTCCGCTTTTTTTTCTCCAGCCAGAAATCCGAAAGCGACGCCCCAGCATAGAGGGCACCGTCGTGCTGACCCGGCGACGGCGCCTTATCGTACAAGACAGGCCAGGCCAGCGCAGTCCAGTGGCGGCGCTCCTCAAAAGAGCTTTTTTGGTCAAGGGCGGGAACGAGGCCCCAGGCGACGGGAGGGAGGGACGGACTGGGAAGCCGAACATGCCTCTGCCCCGGGCCGCTCCTCCCGCCTTCCCCACCCCCGCCAAGCCGGGACACGTGACGCCAGAAGCCGCCGGCCCCCCGGAAAGGGTGGCTCCTCCTTGGGCAACCGGCAGGGCCGCGCCTTGACGCGCGCGCGCGCCCGCCCCCCGCGCCTCCTCCCCAGCTTCTAGACGGGGGCGGGGAGAGCGGCGGCGGCGGCGGCTGCTCGAGAGCTCTGCGAAGCGAGCGGAGCAGACGCGGCTGGTGCGGGGCGCCGCGAAGACTTGCCTCTCCGAGCGCGCGCCCTGGGCGCTCCATCCCAGCCAAGTCGGCTTTATCCTTTGCTTTCCTTCCTTCCTTGTCTGCGCGGGTCGAAACTCCGGAGGAGAGAGCTTGGGCTCCGGATGCCGTTTCCCGGAGGCTTGTGGTGGCTGCTGTGCTGCAGGCAAGGCTTCACCTTGCTCCGACGGGACTATGGCGAGGCGGGCAAGGGGGTGGCCGACGAGGAGGAAGCCGAGGAATCCTTCGAACTGCGCAGCCAAGGCGACGAGGTGGGCTCCGCGCGGGCGGGCGTCCCCGTCGACGAGGTTGCGCCGCTTTCCGTTCCGTCGGGCGGCATGTTACGGCGCGGGGGGGGGTGGCGGCGGAGTTGGAAGACAGATCTTAGTGCTGGCGTTTCTCCCTTGCTTTTCTGGCCCTGGAATAGTGCGTGCATGCCGTAACTTGTTACTCTTCTCCGTCGCGGGCGGAGGGGAGAACACACACACGGGCTTCTCCTTGGGTGTCTGGGAGGGCATTTCGCACAGGTTGACGTCTGAGGAGGAAAAGAGGCCGTGTGCTTGAATGCGCCCTCCGTGTGAGCGAACTTGGTCTCGTTACTCCGGGGTGTGGAGGAATCCACTTGACGCAGACTCGGAGGCATCCCAGGTGGAGTTTTGACTCAGGACTTAAGCGTAGAATCGCCACATTCTTTATCTGCACCTTAAGTGGATTCATGGTCCCACGGTATAAGGCTGCTCGCCTTATATTCAGGTTTATTTCTGATCCTTTGCGCTGCAGCGTGTGTGTGCGCGCGCGTATATATGTATGTGCCTTCAAGCCGCCTGTCGATTTATGGTGGTTTCGTGCATTTTGTAGGGTTTTCTTAGGCGATGAATATTCAGAGCTGGTTTTGCCAGTTCTTTCCTCTGAAATATAGCCGACAGCACCTTGTATTCGTTGGTGGTCTCCCATCCTATCCAAGGCTGACTCTCTTTGGCTTCCAAGATCAGATGGCATCTGATGCCTTGAGTATTTAGGCCGTTACTTCAAGGGGTGCTCTGATGCTGTGGAGCACCATCCGACTTATAAATGGACCCTGGTATAGCCCACCCTTGCTGTGTTTTATTCTTTCCCACCTGTAATTAATCCACTGAGGAGACATTAGAAAGTCAATCCTGGCTTTCATCTCCAGATAGGTAGAATTAATTCAACCACTGGATTTTGCTGGCAAAGTGAATTGAGGATGGGGCGTTTCCTCATATTTATAATTCTTATATAATGCCATAACCCTGTATTATGCAGGTTGAGCTGTTGTCTTGGCTGCTTAGGGCTCCTCTTACTTCCAGTCCATTTGCTATTAATTGTGGACAGAAGCAAGTGGTGGAGAGCTGAAGTGAAGCATGGCCAGCCTGAGGATGAGGGAGAGCCAGGCTGCCTGCTGGCAGTTATGAATCTTGGTTCATGCAGTGCCTGTCGAAAAGCTCACAAAAGAGTACCTGAGGAAACCCTTCAAGTTCCCCTGTGTATGTATGAGTCTTGAAGTTGCTTGTCAACTTATGGCAACCCCTCAAATTTCATAGAATTTTCTCAGGCAGGGGATCCTCAGAGATGGTTTGCCAGTTCCTTGGTCTGAAACATCAGCTACTGTATATAGGTGGTATTCATTGGTGGTCTCCCATCTAAGCTGGCCCTGCTTAGCTTTCAAGATCAGACAGAATCTGGTACCTTTAGGGCAGTGGTTCTCAACCTGTGGGTCCCCAGATGTTCATGGACTTCAGCTCCCAGAAGCCCTGAGCATTGACCATAGTGGCTGGGGCTTCTGGGAGCTGAAGTCCACGAACATCTGGGGACCCACAGGTTGAGAACCACTGCTTTAGGGTCTTTAGTTCCCCTACCCACCCAGCCACCCAAGAAAGCAGAAAGGATGCCAGTGTTTCTTTCTTCTGCATATTTCCCTCATCCCTACACACCAATGTGGCCAGCCATTTCAGGAGGAGAAGCTAAGTCAGCTGAGAAATGGGTGAAATACAAATTCTTTGACTTGCTTCATCCACCTTCCTGTCACTGCAGGGAAGGTAAATTTCCGGAAAGAAAGTACAAGCCATCTTGACTTATGTGAAGGATGGGTGTCAGTATCAGCTCATTTTCCAACTACCCCAGTTGCATGTTACCATATACTTTTGTTGAAGTCTTTCTGCTTCCAGAGAGTTTCAGAGAGTGGTGCTGTTGCTCCAGTGAGGCCATAGCTGTAGGCTGGTGCCAATTGATATTTAGGGGGCTGGTGTTGACTCTTATAGGGGAGAAAGAACCTGTCTCAAAGGAAAACCTTCCTTGTCTGACCTTTGGTTATTTTTTGCAGTGGCGCTACTTCTTGGCACACACAAAAGAGCAAGGCACCCTCTTGGACAGAACTGCATTAGGCAGGGATGGCCTGTAATCTGAGTGGATGGGAACTTTTCACCCCAAAATGTCTGGGTGAGGAGTACCCACTTCCTCCTTCAGACCACATACCACCAGTGGGTTGAGAGGTCTGGCCAGCCTTATAACCCCCAAGTACTTCAGAAAGCTTATTTTAACCCAGAGCTGGATGTGTTGAGGAAAAAACACACACGCACTCATACATTCACCCTCTCTGCACACATGCTCAACACTCCTTTCCGCTGCCGAGTGTCTCTTTCGTGCCTCTTTAGTCAGAAAGGCAGGCCCTGTCAAGAGGAACAGGATGGGACACGTTGAGGGAGTGCATCACTGTGGGCTGGCAGGAACTGGTTTTGAGCTCTTTTAGTTTTCTGTCTCCTTGAACTCCACAGGAGAGGAAGAGCTGTCTCTCTTGTTTGTGGGAGAACAGGACTGGATCTCAGTTTGGACTGCACAGAACTGTTTTCTAACCAGGGAGAGATGGGCGTAATGTTAGCAAGCAGCTCGTTATTAATTTTGCTTACTTGCAGGGCAAATTACTTTTCCCATCCCTTATTCAAACATTCTTATATATGAAGAATCTTATAAACAGAATGAGTAGTTGCAAGTACCCCCCATGTTCTCACTGCACCTCACTCCCAAGGTAGTGTGCTAAGGATAGATTGCAGGCAGTCTTTATTATTCGTGGGAGGGCTTAGCAACAATATATTCTTGATATATCTTAGTGCTTAAAATTTAGTACAATTCTGATTGATCACTCCTGAGTAGGCTTAACTACATAGGAGTCTTGGTGGTCTAGTTTTGCAAATTATTTTGGAATGCTGAATCTCAAATAGTCTAGTTTTTTGGGGGAAGGGCTCAAGCCCCTCTGCCTCTGTTTCCTGGGTCCTTAGTACTAGGTTATACACTTGACTAGCCAGTATATCCCTGCCTCTGACTGCATTGAAAGCACCAGGTCCCGTGTGATCTCAGAAGCTGAGCAGAGTAAAGCCTGGTTGGTGCTTGGAAGGGAGGCTGCCAGGAAATACCAGGTACTGTAGGCTATATTCAGAGGAAGGCAAGGCAAACTGCTGAATAAATTTGCTAAGAAAACCATATGATTGGATTGCCAGGAGTCAGAGACTCCTCAAAGACATGCAACAACAAATTGTGTCCACACTCCTAGAAGGTGAACACTTGTGCTTGCCAGTATGAGGTGAACTTGCTTTTGAATGGAGGTAAGAGGAGGTTCTCACTCACCTTGGGGAGTAAGAAGGGAGCTGGGAGAGACAGCTGGGAGATTGGCATGTTGCTTTGGACAGATTCTTTTCCCCAAACGTACCCGCACCTGGCAGTGGCTGAGGAACATTTCCTCTTTAATCTTATATAGTAATGGTGTTTGAAGCACATGTGACCAACTAGAGGTAACTGAGGAAGAAATGGATAAATATGCCAAGCTTTTACTATGGAAAATGGCTAGCACCAAGCATACCATTACACCCTTTCTGAACAGCTGGGGCTCTGATGGGGCTCATATCAGATCACTGTAAAGAAGAGGAGCCTTGCTGGTTTAGACTACAGGGCTGTCCATCAACCTGTTTTCAACAGGGACCAACTAGCTCTGGAAAGCATGCAACTGATGTAATTTTACCCCTGCCCCTATTGCTGTTTGCTCCCTTGTTTCCTGAAGCAGGTATACTAAGGAATGCCACTCCCAATCTGAAGACATGTTAAGCTATTTTGGCTGATAACCATTTTCTATGGATAGATCCCATCTTGTTTTAAAACCACCTAAAAGAATTTCTCCTAATCTGCTGCAATTCTCATCATCCCAGATGACTGCCCATAATGGCAGATGATATAACTTGTAGTCAAACATATCTGGAAGGGTGTTAAGTTGGAAAAGGCTGCTCAGAGTTCATAGCCGTTGCATCAGGTGGCAGCAATGTTAATGTTAGAATGTCTGCTTTTTATCTGCCCTCAGTTATTACCAGCCAATTTCACTGACTAACTCTGAGCTTTAGTTTTTTTTCCTACACTACATATAATTTTATAAATGTCATATACCTCCTGTGTTGTCTTTCTCCTCTGTTGTTGTATCTTTGTGCCTTCAAGATATTTCCAACTTATGGTGACTCTAAGGTGAACCTTTCACTGGGTTTTCTAGGGCTGAGAGCGGTGATGTGCCCAAGGCCACCGACTGGATTTCCATGACTGAGCAGGGAATTGAACCCTGGTTCTCCAGGGTCATAGTCCAGTCCTCAAACCATACTGTGTCTCTCTGTTACATAACCCTTAAATATTTTACCCTTTCCTCTGAAGGAAAGAATCCTTACCATTGAGTGATGTTATTATATGAACCTATTGGAACACTTTCCTAGTGGAGTACTGTACCAAAACAGATCTTGGATAGGTGTGTGCTTGCCTCTTAAAAAGTTACCTTGTCAAGATGAAAAGACCAGATCCCAATCTGATCATCTGATACATATCTGTTGGGTATGTTTTGGTGTTACCTGAGACTGTCACCCTGACCCTTCTTCCCTAGCTCCTTAGGAAAAAGGGATTCAAGGGATGTCAGTTGGTCTAGGCTGGATTGGGTTAGGGTGGTCCATAGGCGGCATCCAGACCCATATCCGCTTAGGGAGTCTCATGGGTAACAGCAGACAGGCAAAGCTTAAGGACAGCATAGGGGGCAGTAACAGAACCTTTAAATGTCCCCTTTGATCTGAGGGGCAGGAGGCTGAATCAGTCCTGGTGGCATTGCCTAAAGTGTCAAAACTGGCAGTGCTTGGAACAGTAGCTTTCTGTCTCCTGCTATTCTGACACTGTGCTTTTGAGTGACTTCATCCAGCAGTGACTGTGCTTACAAAACAGCAAGGCTCTGTCACTCTTTAAAAGAGGCATCATCTGAGCTTTCAGACACAAATTTCAGTGGCTTCTGTTCATGTCCAGTATTTTAACCATGTGATTTATTTCAAGGCTTTCTAAGAGGGAAATGGAGGGTGCCAGCTCATGAGAAAAGTATTGTTAGACGTCTGCAGATTGGACTCGGGCTTGATAGCCCAGCATTGGTTTCTCCTCATCTGTGAAGTCTAGTTACACCATGATAGTATAAGAGTATTCTGTGCACTTACTAACAAATACCCTGATGGAATTATGCAAACTAGGCCTCTAGCTTTATTACACAACATATATATTTTCTAGTACAGAGCACCAAAGGTGGGAAGAGCAGATTTGGGGCTGTCTTTAAAAAAAATATACAAGAATTTTTTTTAAAAAAAGTGAAGACTAGCTAATTTTTCAAGCAGGATTCTATGTGGCACCTTAATGGCTGGTATGCCTTCTTGTAGCTTTCATAGGCTAGCCACCGCTTCTCAAATACCCCTTTTTTTCAAGTTGGATTACTGAAATCCTTCACATGTGGCTAGTTTCATGCAAGTGTAGAGAAGAAAAACAGGAAAAAGCTGAAATGGAAAAAGTAGCAGGTGATGATCGTTCGAAACTGTCTATGAGTAGCTGCTCAGAACAATCCTCTGGCATGCAGTCCACTGACAGATTACTCTCATTGCTAGCTTTCTTCAGAAACAAAGCTCACCAGCCCCTTGATTTAGGGTGTTCAGAATGGTGCATATTGACATATTGATACTCTCTTTCTCCAGCAAATAGTATAAAATATGATTCATTCATCTTATCAAAAGCAGATACCACTTCCTTTTTAATAGCTGGTAGGAAATTTTTCCAAGTTACAGGAGATATCTGTCTGGGGTGGGAATCAGGCAGTCTTCCAGATGTTGTTGGACTGCAACTCCTATCATTCTTTGCCATTAGCTATGAGGGCTAGGGCTGCAGGGACTTGCAGTCCGACGATACCTGGAGGGCCGCATGATTCCTACCCCAGTCAGTCCACCTGTGTTAAACAAGTGTAGCAAGCAAAGGTCTTCAGGCTAAAAATTCAGGTGGAATCAAAGGAGAGGATCATATGGAAGCATTTGATTCTCTCTTTTGGTCCAAATCACAGAGAAATGCACCTTTACTTCAAACATCTCGAGTTCTTAGACTAAAGGGCAAGGGATTGAAATACCATAACTCTGTATCTGTCCAGATCAGGGATAGGAACTGTGCCCTAGCTTCTTAGAAAAAAACTGGCATGCTCATGCTAGCTTTCCCTCTCAGTGCAAGTGGGTGGTATTGATCCATTCCCTTCTCAGATACAGTGGTGGGAATTACATGGCCCTATGGATGTTGCTTGTTGCAGCTCCCAGCATTTCTCACTATTGATTATGCTGGCGTGGAAAGGTTGCGTTTGCAGCCTGGCAATTTTTGGAGGACTGCATGATTCCCACTCCTGCTGTAGTAGCCTATCTGTGTGTCAGATATTACCAGTTAATAGTATTTAAAGAGGAGCTTCTCCTCAGCCCTTGCTCCTTGCCTTCAGGGTTCTCCTAAACTGCAGCAGAGAACCAAGGCTTTAAAGTGTGGTTACAAAGTGGCTACCTTGTGAGAAAAATATGAGAGACTGTATGGCAGGATTGGGAGCCTTGCAGCCCTCGTTAGCTCCCAGTAGTGCTAGCCAGCATAACCAATGGTGAGGAATGCTGGAAGTTGCCATCCAACAACTACTGAAGAGACCCCCTCCCCCGAGTTTGTTTATGTAACATGGAAATAAAGGAAGGCGCATCAAGCTTCAGTGTGCACTCTTTGGGTGCCTGCATGAATTTGTGTGTGCTTCAGTTCTTCTCCAGCAACCCATGATTTTTGATGATAGAATCCAGCAGCCTCTGTGCTTCAGAAAGTGGTAAATTTTAATTTCCAGAAACAGGATTCCAGCTTCTGCAAGCGTTTGAGGGCAGGAATTCTTGCTTGAGATTTTGATTACCCCCCCTCCCCCAATGGATTGCTTCATCTTTGGAATAATCCTGCCATGCTGTGCCGATAGCTGCTGCCAGTCTCTCTGCCCGTGCAGGACTGTGACAAATAAAATCCATGCCAACTTCAGCTGAGTTATAACAGGTGTTCTAATGCCAGAGGGCAGTTGGTGCCCTGTCCTTTACCCAGTACCTGTTGCAGCAGCTCCCTGCTCCCCCTCACTCACTCAGGCTGGCTTTATATTTAGTCTCTCTCTTCCTCCTTCCCCTAGGAACAAGTCACATGGGCTCTTTGCTGTAGGGGAACACACAGGGGCTATCCTGTGCTTTGTGTCTTGCACTCTGTGCCAGTTCACCTGAACAGCATCTCAAATTTCCTTTAAACAGTGAATGAGTTAATATTAATTAATATCCTGGATTTCATTTAAAAAATAAAAGCTGGTGACAACAGCATTGAGACATCCAGCGGTAGGAGAAAATTCTGATAATTTTTGCCATGCCTGGAGGAGTCCCTTCAGTTGGGCGCATGAGGTGGGGTTTCCTGTGCCATTTATTGGGACCTGTCTGTTCTGATGTGCCCCCCCCCCACACACACTTGGAAAGGAAGGAAACCTTGGCTACAATAGGACTTTGTTTGCCTGTATCTTATTCAGCCATGTGCTTGTGCAATTCTGCACAGTCTGGAGCCCAGCACCAAGGTCGCCTGAGGATACAGGAACCCATTCAGCTGCTGCAGCTTGCTGTGTGTGTGTATGGCACAGGGAGGGGGATGGCTAGTCAGACTGTGGCCTGGGAGGGGCAGTAGAGGAGACTGGGCAGCCTGGGAAAGTTGCAGATTAATAATTCATTTCCTTGTGTGGTTGGGAAATGGGATGGGTAGGTGGCCTGCATGTACCAATGTTATTATTATGCATTCCCAATCTCTCTCCAAGTAGCCTCCTGCTTTTAAATATATAAACAATAATACTGCTGGGAAGAGGGTGGTGTTATCTATCCTGGAAAAGCTTTTTTTTAAGGACTACAAGGACCCAGAATCCTTGAGCCAGTGTGAACCGTGCTGGGTGAAACATTCTGGGGGTTGGCATCAAAATGTAACTTCTCTACGGTCTGCTCTTGAAATTTCCGATTTTGAAATCAAGGGTGGGAATAATGCAGCACTCCAGATGTTATTAGACTGCAACTCCTAGCACTTCTCACTATCAGCTTTGCCGACTGTTGGCTATGTCACTGGGACTTTCAGTCTAACAACATTTGGAGGGCCACATGATTCCAACTCTTGCTGTAAAACCTTCCAGCATGTCTCCTACTCTAAGTCTTGTGTTGGGATCTCTCACCCTGCTGTGTGCAGCTCTGAGTCCTGATGAAGTCTGTATTTCTCTTCCTCCTTTTGTGGTTTTACAGGGGCCTCCCTTGCAGGTGACTCTCACTCAGCCCAGCAGTCGTGCCAGCAGTGGTTCTGAAAGGTGAGCCATAATGGCTTGTGGGTGGGTGTGAGGAGAGACAGGAGCTGGTATACAGTTGCATGTTATGTGTCACATGTTATCCACAGTCAAAATTTTGGCCGTTGTCACCACTACATAGAAATATATGGACCTATGCAGTCTTTTGAGACAGAGCTTAAAAGAGTGTCTTTTTTGTACTACAACTTCCAGAATACCCCAGCTAGCATAACTGCATGCTGGATCCAGGATTCTGGGAGCTGTAGTTCAAAAACAAACATTTCCAAATTCTCATCATACCATATTACAGGTTCTTCCTGTTTGTTGTTAACCTCTCTTTAATGCTGGTATGGTCTCCGCCTTCAGGCCTTGAGTCAACAGTTTCTCAAACATGGAAGCAAAAGGCTGTGATGGTACCAGTAAATACATTTTAAACATATCTGTGACTAAAGCTTCCTTCAGCAACATGACAGGCCACATGATCTGGAAGCTCTTCCTTCTATTCCCTGCAAGTATAGAAACTGGCATTAGTCTCCAAGTGCTATGGGGAAGTTACAGCAGAATTGATTTTGAAAATTGTTGCATGTTGAAACCTAGTCTGGGGCTCAGTTAAGGTATGACAGGGCTTCCGACTGATTCAGTTGTCAATGAGGTCAGAGTGAAAAGGAATCTAGTTGTCCCAGTGTGATGTTTTCATCTTAAAAGCCAGATGTGTTGGGGGCTAGGCCTGTTTTGAAAATACATTCTCCTCCCTGAAAATGTTTCCCCTAATCCCAGATGTCCAGTGATGGCTGTGTAGGCATGGAGAGGATAATCTTTGTATGTTCAGTGGCACTCTGAACAGTCTAAGATAGGATTCATCTTCTTCACTTTCCTCTCATATATCATGGCTGTTCTGCCTTTGGCTAGAATGGCCGTAAACAACAATATTGTATTGTATCCAACCTTTTAGGGTTAAGCCCTGATGTTGGATATCATCCCTGTGGTTCAGTGCTAGTCCAAGTGAATGCCTTCCAAGTACATCAGCCGTCTTTACTCCTTAGGGTTTTGCTTCTTTTTCAGTTAGAAAGCAGTGATGGGAGAGGAGAATTCATGGGAAGAATTCTGTCTGGTGACCCACACACCTCCTGACCTGCTTCCAAGTTAATAGCTCCCAGATGGGTTGATGCTTAGCTATGTAGGAAGTGACTTCTTCTATCTCATCTGTTGCCAGACAAGGCCTGGGAAAAAGCACAGAGGATAGAAATCTTTTTGTTGGGATTGAGGTCCCTTGGATTCTTCCTGTTGTCCAGGGATGGGCAACTGCGGAGAGTTGCATGGGCATTTCTCCCCCACTGCAGAGTCTAAGGAATGGGGGCTTGCATGACTATAAGTGGGGCCAGCTTGTGGAGAATGAGGCATGGAGATAGAGTAAGTGAGGCCTACAGGAGCTAGTGCCATCTGGTTGGGGAGGGGGAGGACTTAAGACTAGGGGACCTAAGGCAGGCCTGAGAGGGCCTCTTAATTTATTCTCAGTGGAAGCTAAATGATGTAGTAGTCTAGTAGAGACTGCTTGTGAGTATGAACCAGGGTGCTTTCTCTGACAGATATGTCCAGTCCTCATAAACCTGGGATAATCATCCAGGCCAAAGGGAATAAATTTTAGGTGAGCTTAACTTGGAACAGTTTTCATTTTACAGTAGCCAGAAGCCTTGTTTTGCTGGGGTTTGCCTGTTTTCTGTGTCCCTTAGAAATACCCTTAAAAGCAAGGATCTCTGGTGCTGGATTCCTTGAAGTGTACAACATAGGATCATGAAATGGAGAAGATGAGGCACACCACTGCTGCCTCTCTCAACATTTCTTTTTCTTCTTTTTCTTTCTTCTTTCTTCACTTTCTCTTTTGTTTCTCAATCTCTCTCTCTCACACACACACACATGCACGCAAACACACACACACACACACACACACACACTTCTCTCACGCAGTCCAGCCAGCATCCTCTACTGAGCTCCTTCATTTCCCAAATTCTTGGCAGCTTTTCTGTATAAACAGCTTATTTTTAGTCTGAGGTTAACAGTGCAAGATCTTGCGGCCCATTTTCCCACAACCATGGAGGGAAGGGATGTGTGGGGCTGAGTTCCCTTTCTTTCAGAGAAGAAAGTGCAACGGCTGCTAGAATGAGAGCGTGTACAGCTAAAGATTCTTTTGGGGAGAAGTTAAGAAAGTAGAGTTGCAGTCTTCACATTTTTCAGATCAGTCCCATATTTTTACCAACCTGTAAATCCGAGGATATGCTTGTTTTAACCACATATTTACATATGGGCAGCACTACCATTGTGGGCCCACTTTATCTTCAGCTGTCACTCAGTAGTGGTTCCTGACCCAGCAGTCAAACACCTGTGCTCTGCAGTGGATCATGTCAGGAGCACAGCTGCCATTTTCTTTTGTTTTTACCCTTGTAAGGGAAAGGAATAAGTGTAGGTAAAGCAAAAGATAAGGAGAAGGCAGTGAGATTGAGAAAGGAAGAGAAATAAAAACAGACAAAATGGATGCCACGCAGCACCTTGGGGATAAAGATGTGTGAATGTTGAAGACGACTGCTGCAAAAGGGTTGGGGAAAAAGACATTATGGTCCAGAACTGAAGGGGATCTGGATCTAGACCAGGTTCCTTTATGTTTCCCCCTTTCTGCTAGTGTGTTGGATTATAACTTCTGTCATCCCCAGCCAGCAAATTGGCAGGGATGAAGGGAGTTGTCAGATATATCTGGGGACCATCACGTTGAGGAAAGCTAGTCTAGAATGTTGTGGTAGTGGAGAAAAGGCTGGTTTCCATCCCAACTGTATTTTGTTGATGCTTCCATCCCCTTACTTTTTATTGTTGCCCTCAGGTCTTTGCCTGTGGCTGAAGAAATGCACAGTCTTATCACAGAGAAGAAGTGTGGAAAGGTGCAAGGTGAACCTGATGCTATTGTGAAAGGTGAGATCTTGTTCCATATAACCCATAAGTTAGACGTAGGGGACTTTTTCGTCCCCTCTAAAAGTGTAGTAGAATCACTAGTGCTGCCAAGTCTTTTAAGGAAAGAGGTCCCCAGTGACTTAGAGGAGTGTCAGTTTGTGTCTTGGAAGACAGACAGACTGCTCCTGGAATTTTGCTGGATTTGAATCAAGCATGTTGCCCTGGTCCCATCTTGCAGTGAATGCAAGAACTTTTAAACCCACTCAGTATTATCCTCAGTGGTTGCAATAAAATGCCAAGCCAGTCAGTTGAACACCTCCTTCAGTACATTGTAATCAGGACAGAACCTCCCTTCACGTCTTTGAAAGAAACTTACAACACTGAAAACACTGAAGTCTTCACTTTAAACTCACTTTGGTCATTATGAGTGCAGAAAGAAAGGTCCTCAATTGAAAAGGGGATTGATTTAAGTTCAAGGTCTGTCTTGCCCTCTTTGTGTGCTTCTTCAGGCTGGCTGCAGAGGGAAGTCCGAGGCGGTATTAAAACCCCCTGGTTGCGTCCTCGCAAATACTGGTTTGTGCTGACAGAAGATTCCCTTGATTACTACAGTGGTTGTGAGATGACTGCCCGGCGCCTTGGGTCTCTTGTTCTTACTAGCCTTTGCTCTGTGCTTTGGCCAGACAAGCAGACCTACAAGGAGACAGGTAAAGAATCTCTGTTTGTGCATGGCTAAGAAGTGGGAGACAACCCTGGTTCCCTGCTTGAATATTTTGAACTTTCATCATCTGTGTTCTGTGTATGTGGCAGTAGTGGGATATTCAAGGTGTATTCTTTTCTGATCAACTTTCCTTTGCAGGTCTTCTTCAGAGGCTTGAGGAGGTACTTTTTTGGACTACAGTTCCCAGAACTTCCACCCAGCATGGACACTGAGTTGTAGTCCAGAAAAGCAACTTTTCCAATCTCTTACCTTGTGTAATGTACAGGGGCATGGGCAGGAGTTGGGGTGTGAGGTCAGCAGCAACCTTGGTTTCCAACAGTTTTTTCCAGAACATTTTCAGATACTTAATATATCTGTGGCATATGAGCATGAGGTTGGGTTGGAGGAAACTTTAAGACTTGTACTGTTTCTCTGTATGTTTCTGTTAATCATGTGTTGGTTTTCCCACTTCTGCAGGATATTGGGCCGTGACAGTTTTTGGCAGGAAACATTGCTATCGGCTTTATACAGAGCACTTAAACGAGGCTGTGCACTGGGTCTGTGCTTTGCAGAAGGTCATTGTCAGCAAGGCTCCTGTACAGACCCCCACCCAGATCCTCATGTGTGACATTGAGGTGAGGAATGCATGAACAGAATGGCTGGAAATGGAGTAATCACAAGACCATGGGGTTCAGGCTAGGAATGGTCATAGGAGTCTAGGTTCATCAGCATCTTAGCTGGCATTCAAGAAACTGAGAACATATAAGATCTTTCCAGAATTGTGTGAGGAGTACATGGGCACTGAGTAGTTTACATTCTGAAAGTTAGGAAGATACCATCACAAATGGTGCAGGAGTGAAGTCTTAATCCTCTTGTTGTTATAGATATGGGTTTGATTCCAGTGTTCGTAAATTTTGTTTTAATTCTTATGCTTTGTTTTAAGAGTGCTTAAAAGACTGGATTTTATGGACTGTTGTAAATACTTTTAAAATGCACTTATCTGACCAACCTTCTGGGTGTTGAACTAAATTCCTATTATCCCTGAGATGATGCAAATTTTATAATACATGTATCTGGAAGGCTTTAGGGTGGACAACACTAAAAGTTATGCATCTCTTCTACAATAGTGGGACAGTTTAATCCATTGCCAAAGTCCACATGGTTAGTCAGCCAACACCAGGCACATTGCATACCAGCTTCACGGAGTGATTTCTACTGATCAGCTCCCTCAGTGGTGGAATTGGCATGACTCTCAGATCCTTTTCTTTCCCCATCCCAGGAAAATCGTAACAGCCCAGAAATCTTGGACCAGATTTATCGCAATAATCCCATACTGTGCTACACAGCTGGCCCAATTTATGCACCGCTGTTGCCTTTTCCCTATGCAGGTAAGCGGCTCCTTCCTGGCACTTTACCCATGTTAAGTTGTAGTCTTGGTCTTTTGGGCAGTCCTGAAAAGTACTCTGCTTTTGGGGATGTGGATGGCTGGGTACGTGGAAGTTTGGGTAATGACTCATGTTTCTCTCTGCTTGTGTTCTGCAGCTTCAGGCAGCCAGGGTTATGCAGGGCTCCGTGATGAAGCTGTTAAGCTGTTCCACTCACTGCAGGAGCTGGAGGGTGTGCGCGAGCCAGCCTTACTCATGCAAGGGGTGCTGCAGACTTGCCATGACCTCCCACCTCTGGTGGATGAGATCTACTGCCAACTGGTGAAGCAAACAACAGAGCCACCTGTGCCAGGTGCACCCGCAGACCTGCGTTACTGGCAGCTGCTTGTGTGCATGAGCTGCACGTTCCTACCCTCGCTGCCCATATTGTGTTACTTGCAGCTGCACCTGCAACGGTGAGCCTGTGGAAAGGAAAAAGAGTTTGGAGGTGCTGGTTTAATGCTTTGTTAATGTTTTAAAGCTTGAGAGATAAGTAGGCAGTGGTCCCCCTACCAGTCGGGGGGCAATTTTGTCCATTCTTCATTTGCACAGCACTTTTTTACAGGGAAAAGTTTCCTTCTCTTCCCTCCCAGTTTCTGTGCTCAGAGACAGGATACTTCCTATTACCGGATGGTGGGTCTGACAACTGGGGAAGGATATTTCCATCATGCCCTGCATGTGAACTTGTGGTTTGTCTCACTCACTGCTGGTAGACAGGAAACCAAGCAGGAAGGTCGTTGATCTGACACATGAAAGGGACATGTAGTTTCTCTGCTGGGAATCTCTTTGTGGGCTGAGCTGTGTTCCTGCTGAGGAGACATTTCACCACATGCTTTAAGGGGTTTTTTTTAATGCGAGCCCTTCCTCGGCCCCAGCAGGACAGAAAACCGATACCCAGGATCAGAGATGGCTCTGTATGGACGCTTCATCACAGAGGCCCTGCACAAGACCAAGGGCCGGGAGTGTGTGCCCTCACTGGATGAGATCGTACAGTTAATGAGACGCCAGGAAATGGTGTGCAGTGTGCCCTGCCCTGGCACTGACACATGCCAGGTGGCCATCACTTCTCATACCACAGTCCAAGAGGTGAGCAGAGGTCAGGAGCTTAGTTGTGGCTAATCTAAGAGATATTGGTGATACTGCTTCCACTCCTTAGAGAGGAAGTCAGCATTAAAACGGGTGGATAATGTCAGGCTGCTGTTCCCATCAGTCTTAGCATGCATATCGAAGGTTGACTGCTAGGAGCTACAATCCACCAACATCTGGAGGGCTGCACTGCACTCTCTGTTAAAAGATGTTGTCTCTGTCTTAATCAGGAGGACCAAGCATTCCGTAATTCACATTGCAGTCCTCCCCTCCCCCCGATCTCTTTCCTCGGCATGCTTGACCCTGTCTGTGTCCCCTTTGCAGCACTGAGTGGCCTCCAGCTGGAAATGGCCAGGTCTCCTGTCACCCCCTTTGTCTCCTCGTCCCAGGTGGCCCGGGAACTGATGTTGCGCCTGGGCCTAGCCTGTAGCCCCAACTCATTTGTCCTCTATGAGGAAAGCTGGCAGCACGGGTGCCCCCTTCCAGAGGATGTACTAGTGGCAGATGTCCTTGCTAGGTTTCAAAAGTAAGTGTCCTTTACATGTAACTTATTATAACTTGTGTCTCAGAGGTAGGTGAACAGAATAGCGGGCCCAGGAATGGACAGTATGTTAAGAAATCTAACTTTAAAAATAAAGCAAAGCCCTGCCCTCTGTAGCTGTGGGGATGATCTTGCAAATATGGGAGTAGTAGCATGAGAAATGATTGCTTGCTGAATGTGGTATAAGCATGTCGCTGCAGAAATGAGGGCTGCCACAACTAGCAGAAGCAGAATGATACAAAAGAGGAATATAATGCGAATTTCCCATTTATCAGAAGATAACGTTGAGATCCACATAAGAACAACAAATGTCTGTGTGTAACTTTAGGGTGGTCAAAAGGAGATAGTGCTGAATCATATAGTTGTTCGGGAAGGACAGGATTGGCTACAGCCCTTTTCTTTCATTTCATATCTGTGAAAGGTGATCAAACACTCAGTTAGCGTTGGGAGTTTTGTGTTACCGTCTTGATGCTCGTTTTGCTTGCCTCTCATATCTAGCTTGGCTGGGGAAGAGCCACACCGGAAGCCGCCTGCAAGACTCTGGTTCCGACATTATGGGCGTCCAAACATGGACTTTGTTCCTTGCAACAGCCAGGAATTTGCACTACTGTTTAAGAAGGTAAGGATCATATTTCATGAGAGGTCAAACCTGGAGGAATGCAATATTCAGAGTAACACTTCTTTGGCCTCTCCTCTGTGGGCTCATGAACTGAGCTTACCTCTAAGGAAACAACTCCAGTTTGGAGCTGCATTCTGTTTGCAGAGCCTAAATGGCAACTTTTCTGCACAAACAGGCTTCCTTTTGTTTGGATGAGCTCTTCCCTGTTAGCCTGCTTTACCTTTGTCTTGTTCATCTTCCAACTCCAAGATATTTCCTGCCAATAGGGGCTTTATCACTGCAGTATTATCTGTTGGACTATGGGATGGCACCTCTGTGGTCAAGCAGCAAGTGGAACAGAAGAAAGAACTATACAGGCATCTTCAGAAAGAAACCATCATGGACAAATGGAAGCAGTTTCAAAGGATGAGACAACTGGAGGCCAGGCCAACCTATCTCAGTCCGGTGGGCAAGTGGTTGGCCTTTGGTTTTGCCCTCTTTGATGTGGAGGCTCATGAGGTATGTTGCAGCTGCATTTCTAAAATACCAAGCATGAGTTTGAGATGTAGTTGGTGTGTGGCGTGGTAAGAATGACAAGGGATAGGAGGCTCACAGTTCATTTTCATGAGGAGCGTAGTAGTACTTTAGGTAAAGCAGGGTCTGCATCTTACTGATTTCAAGTATACAAAGGTAAAAAATTTAAAATGTAAAAAAAAAGTGTAGGAAAAGAGGTATGTTTATGAAATAGATGTGCTGGACTTCCACTGTCGCCTGTGGGGAGCAGATCACGGGATTTGTTCCTCATTTAGAAAAATGTGCACATGCTTCAAAGGCAGCCAAAATGAAGTGTGCACTTCTGTTTCTCATGATGAGTGGATAGTGTTGAAGTGATACTTCTGCATACAGAACAAGGACTGGTATCCAACCTGGTTTATCCCTAGCTGCAGTGATACTGTTTGAAGCTGCTAGCGGCTAAACACTTGGAGTTTCAGGTGTAGCTGTATCATACCCTATGGTGGGGATTCGTTCTGAGTGTACCTCTCCACCCCAGATCCAGGACTCCCTGGCAGAAAGGGCTGGAACAGAGTATGTGAGACACTAATACCACCCATAGAAGCCAATGTGGTGGTATAGTACAGCTTTGAAGACTAGGGTTTCAGTCCCTGCTCGGCCATGAAAACTCACTCTCGTGGCCTCAGAAGAAGGCAAAGGCAACCCCACCTCCAGCAAACAAATCTTGCCAAGAAAACCCTGTGGTAGGTTTGCCTTAGGGTCACTGTAAGTTGGAAAGGACTTGAAGGCACACAACACCCATATGGAACTGTAGTGCTGCTCCTGATAAAACACCAAATGGTTAAACTGGTATTTTCTAATTCTGTTCTGGGAGTAGAATTATCTACATCATGGAAATCAGAACTATCTTAAATGTACTTAAATGTGCATTGTTCTTTTCAACTTTCCCCATATATTTTCCCCTTTGTACAACTTTAAAAGTATTGTTCACATTTTATCCAAAAGAAAAGGTCTACCTCTTGAACATGAGAGAGATCTAACAAAAGCCATCTGGAGCTGTGGAAACGACCTCTAATCTTCTCCCATGGATTTAGGGCCCAGTGCAGCCCTCCTTGATTTAGGCATGTTATGTATTAAATGACATATGTAAAATACTTTGGTAGTCCATTTCAAACAGAAAGTGGGATATCTGAAACACACAAGCAGTAAATCAGTTACAGAAACTCAGTTTCTGTATAATTCACTCTGGTTTAGGTAGCCCTCGGGAGGGACTGAATTGAAACTGCAGTGAGTTTTATCATGATCGACAAGATCTTGAGATCTCCTCCTTCATTGCCTAGCTTCCTTAAGCAATATCCCCCCTCTCAGTAGTGTTAACTGACTAAAAGTGTGTTTTTCTTTCAGTAAAAAAAAATGACTTTTTGGAAGCTGAATGGTTTGCAGAATATAAGCTACCTTCCTTAGTTTTAGGCACACCCTTCTTGCAATCCTTTGTTGTCCCTACCCTTGGCCTAAAAAGGGTGGAACTATTTGGGGTGCCATGAGCAATAGATTTAGACATAATTAGTGGCTTAAACTCAGACAAATTTAAGAAGCCCAAAAGCATCCCCCCCCCCCACTATATTTTAACGTTTTGGCTGCAGTCTTTCTTGGTGATGGATGGCTGACTTGTGCATATGTCTTGTTTTGAACACTGTGACCCTTGTACAAAGTACAAAACCTCCAATCCATGGTTGAAGTCTCAAAGGGAGGCTCCTGGCCAGGGAAGAAGGCAAGTGGAGGGAATTCATTTTACTCCTTTGCAGCTGCAACTTTCCATCATTTGTAGCCAAGATCAAACACTTCTTAGTCATTCCACTTGCAGTCAGTACGTGGCCACAGCTGTAGTCCCTGAAGCTTTACAGCTGCTGGGGAGCAGGATACATGGCAGTGCAAGATCTTTACTTTTGTATAGAGACCGCTCATAATCTGAGTCCTGAGATGTAGCTTACTTACCTTGTGCAAAACCTGGCACTGGTGCCAGCTCTATGTAGCAGGTTTAAGACTTAAATCTGCCAGCAGCACGATGCAAATGAAAGGGGTGGGCTGACATCTGATCTTGCAGTGACTTTCTGCTCTGATTTCAGGTAAAGGAGATTGTATAGCATCTACAGGCAAGCATGTTCAGCACCACCCTGCAACAGGAGACTTGCACTGACTACACTAACCAAGACTGCACTCAAACTGCAAAAAGAAGAGAATCTGCCTGAGCTGACTGGTTCCTCTTTGACCTGGCAGCAGCTCTGTTGCCTAGGACCAGTGCCTTCTCCGGTCAGACACTTGTAGCAGGGATACTAGTAGTACTTTATGCTCCTAAGGAGCTGATAACTGTGTTTTCTCTCCTGTGCAGAGAGATTCCTCACCCCAACTTGTATTAAAAAAATATTTATCACTACAGTTTGTCCTTTTTCTGGTCTTTTGAAGCAAACAATGGATTACTCCTTTGTTCAGCACAGCTGCAGCAACTGGACTGCTACATACGTTCTTAACTCCTGGTTTTTACTTGTATCACACCTTGCATAAGAGATACAAAAGGTCGGTAGAATCTTCCCAAAACTATTGTTTCTCTCTGCCTGAATCTTCTAAAGTTCTCTTTTTTAAAACACATCAGATGGGGAAGCAGTGGGTTATTAGCTCGGCTCTGGGAAAAACTGCACAGGAACCTACCTTTTCAGACACACTAAAGGGTGTTCAGATCTTCTGTAAAGCTGGATTTACCAGCATTTAAAACATCTGGCACAGTAAAGGGGTTCCCTATCCAGTTCTGCTCCCATCCAGCAGATCTTCAATACTCGGTATATAAACATGCATTTCCCACAGGGACAATTTCCATTCTTTGCACACATCCCATGAGAGGACTTTGTTTGGATTGACACACAATCCAGCAACAATTTACATTTAGCACAAGGGTTATAAAGGATAGTCACAGTTTTTCCCTTCCCAAACCAAGGCCTCTGCAGGATTTTCTGTAAGATGCCCAGCACTACAGCTATGCCTTCTGAACAAAATGAGTCTTTATTATTTAACCAGCTTGACGAGAACAATGGAGTTGCTTCAAAGCATTTTTTTTTCTTTCAGGGTAGATATGTGAAGGCCAGTTACAAACCATTTGTTGGAAGAAACAGCAGCACTGCAAGAACAAAGTGAGGGGCAACATAGACCAGGGAACGTTTTTTAAAAAGAGGTTTTTACAATGCAGTGTGGAAAATTGGAGGAGTGTAGGAGAATGGCAAGATTACTAGGAATATAGCAGGTAAGAATTTAGCTGCTAATAGGGATAATTCCGGCCATTAAAAACGATGATAATACAACCAGGTGCACTCTACTTAACTTCTGATTACCTGGTTGTTTGTGAAAACCATTATTACAGTAACTACAGTAGAGTGCTTCCCCTTGGAGTAAAGATTGCAGAGGATGAGGCAGAATACCAGGTTGGAATACTTGGAGATTGTTTTCTTCTACCTCTTATTTCAGACATTAATGAGTGGTGGAAGGGAAGAAGGGGCTTTATCATCCCTTTATCATCTGAAATATGAAAAAGGTTCCAGATGCTGAAACCACTTCTCCCTTCATCCTCTGTTATCTCCTAACTCACTGCATGTCACAGTAGCATCAGCATGGTTCTGTCCAAAGAAAGAGTGACACAGAACTCCAGTTGGTTTCTTTTGCAGAAATACAGGTCTGAGTTATTTTAAAATGCCCAGAGGCATCCTTCATCTTTATTCACTCTGGTATTTATGCCAATAGAAATGTGTTTCAATAAATACAAGTGCAACATGAAGATGCTTCTTAAGGACATTAAAAAGGAACAAGCAGAGGAAGTTACCTTAGTGCTGCTAGCTATTAACCAGACCTGGTAACTCCAAGTGTAAGGGAAGTTGCCACACATAACCCGATGCCTCAAGGGGCCAAGAGGAAGTCAGGCCCAATAATGAAAGCATTAGGTTGTAGCTCAGCAGATGACAGAAGACCCTAGTGTCAGTGTCAGGTACCAGATTCCCTTCCTTTCATGAGGGACTTGTGGGTGCCCTCTCACCCCCAGACATGGGTCACAGAAAGGGAGGAGCTGGTGGATTTGGAGAAATCTTGCTTGAAGATGTAGATACCAGACAGCAGAGAGTGAACCTACAAGCCAACTCACTGCTCTTGTGTTCCCCAGGAGATATAGTCAGGCCGAGTGGCAGCATGATATTCATCTATCAGTTCCTGGACAATCTTGCGGGAGTCATCAAGTTCATCAAAATTCTCCTTGAACATGTCTTCCTTGCGGAACTGTTCCAAGAAGGCTTCACGTTTGCGAAGTTTGTCATACTGGTGGCAAGTACGTTCGAAGAGCTAGACAAAAGATCAAAATGATTCAGCAAATGCATGAAGAGGATTAGGTAGCAAGAGTAGAGTGATTTGGTATTAACTATAAATAGGTAATAGGCACCCCTCATTATGAAAATAAAAGATACCGCAGAACACTGGATCATTCTGCCCATTCATACCTATCCTATGAGACTGAAACACTCAGCAGAGTAAATGATTTCATAGCTTGTTTTTTGCTTTTTTTTTAAAGGAGTGAACAGAATGCTGCAAATGCATTTGTCCTTCATACATGACTACACTCAAGGACTGGGTTTATTGTAATTTATCTTTTGCCCAAGAAGGGTTTCAAAATTCCCACCTTTACAGGATCTACTCTAATTAAGTTATTAAATGAATATTTATTTACTACGTATAATCACTTTTTCTGAAGATGGTGGATCATAACATAAGGAACCACATACACATCCAAACATGTCTAATATTAAAACAACCAAACAATTCATATTAACATCACCACCAAGTTAAAAACAAATTCAGAAGCACATTGGTACCCACAGTACAGCACGATTTGCGAAAATCCCTTTCCCTAGCAACCAGTCACCAACAGCCTGTTTACATATAAATATCTTTGGCTGTAGTCAGAATTACAACAGGGAGGAAGCAGCTTAGCTTCCTCTGGAAACGAGCCCACAGCCTAAGCAGCCCTCTCTCACACCCTCTTAAAATGTATGAGGGTGTCAAAACTTAAGAGAAAAGCCTCCTTCAAAGATCTTATATGGTCCTTCAGCCTGCACCAAACTAGAGGGCTTCATTCATCATAAGCAACACTTTGGTGTGCCTGGAAAGGGATTGGTAGTAACCAAGACAACTGTAGGAATTTGTGGCTTCCTTATAATTGGCCCCGGTCAACAGTCTGGTCATTTTGCCCCTTCTGAAGTTTCGGAATGCTTTCCAAAGGCAGGCCCCAGGCAGAACATGTTTCAGTAATCCAAATGGGAAGTAACTAAGGCATATGTCACTGTGGCCAGATCATACATAATTCCTCTTGCCCCATTCAGAATCAATGGTGGCACCATGCTTCCCATAACCATCTCACTAGACTTCTCATGGCAACTAGAAGGGACAGAAAATTCCTGATGCAAATACATCCTAAATTACTTTCAAAGAGTTACCAGATCTTCCATTTCTTAACTCTCCACAAACATGGAACCAGACAGCAAAAGCCTTGAGACTAGCTGAGTCCAGTTTAACCCAGTTCAAGAATGCAATAATTATGATAACATCTGCTGATACAAATAATCTCTTACTATAACTTGAATGATACACTCAGAAAAAGATGCAAAAATAGCCTCCTCTGGGAGCATTTTAAATGTCAGAAGTATCTTTATTACAGCAGTTTAATTTTGCGAACATCAAACTACTTAATAAAAAGAAAAATTGCCCCAGCCATGTTCTCATACAGACTCACCGATGAAATATTGGTGTGATTAGCCATCATCAGACCACTGACCCTGTGTGCTGATGGCAAGTATGGAGACTTCCTAGAAAGTGCCACCTGAATGCTGGCTGGGCCCCAAGGAATGAAATTGGCCAGCTTCCTCTCTCGGATTCGCTGCAAACTCTTATGGACCTGATGGAAGACAGATGGTTTGCGTGGGTGCATATATGGCAGGTATGAACACAACTATTTTAAGAGAATGACTGAGAAAGATTGACCTGAAGAAGAGTGTGGACATTGACAGTATATATCACAAGCCTGATAGCATGTATGTAGAACTGCAGATGCATAGCAATCACATTGCTCTTATCCTATAGATATGCTGTGATAGCGGCTTCCCAACTGTCAACTGGATTTGGCTGATCATTTTCTAACCACTGACCTGGGTAGGATCTACCTCCCCCTGGATAATGTTAAGGATGGCAATGTAGCAATGATTTGTCTGCCGGTCACGCCCCATGGATACCATGACATTCTTGGGCTGCAGCAGCCGTCGCATCACATCAAGGACAGTAGTTTTGCGCACGCTGGCCACCTGTGGATAATGAGGGACAACATGGGCATTTATTTCGTTGAGGAAATAAAGCAGTTATGCTTCACAGGACAAGAAAGTCGCTAACACAACATGGGAAGATTCATCATTTCAAGGGGGTCTCTCCAGGAGGCTGTTCTGCTGCACTACAGCCAAGAAGCATCCCTGGATCCAATGCCATTCAGACAGAAAATGTTCCAGTCTTCCAAGCCAAACTGAAGGAAATACACACACTTCACTCACAGAGTATCCCCTTTTTCTGAGACACAGGGAAACAGGGTTCCAACTTCCTTGGGCCATTTTGGTATCTCTAAAGGGGAGCTAAGATTGATGGATTAAATACAAATGAAATATAAACTGAAGCAATTTCCCATATTTATAGGAAAGGATAATGAAAAAAAGTCAGATGATCTGAAAGAAGTGTGAGCACACACAGTTACACACATGCACACACCATGCAGCTGATACCCTCTTCTGAATTGTCAGCCTTTTTGACCTCAGCTTGCCCTGCTGCTTGTGAAGAGGTATGAAAAAAGAGAAAAGAAAATTATGTTTAGCAGGCTGAGAATGGAGATTAGAGACTGCCTTAGGAACATCCCTTGCAAGGAAGTATCAAATGCCTCCTTGCATATCAGTTTTCCTCCAGCTGCACAACTGCTACTGAACAGCCATTGGCAAAGCTGTAATTGCCAGCCACTAACTGGGCACTCTCAGCTCCCCAGAAAATCACAGAATCATAAAGCTGGAAGAGACCACAGGGGCCATCCAGCTCAACCCCCTGCTATGCAGGAACACACATCAAAACATTCCCAACAGATGGCCATCCAGCCTCTGCTTAAAAACCTCCAAAGAAGGAGACTCCACCACACTCTGAGGCAGCAGATTCCACTGCCAGACAGCTCCGACCATCAGGAAGTTCTTCCTGAGGATCAGGTGGAATCTCCTTTCCTGCAGCTTGAATCCATTGCTCCTTGTCCTAATCTCTGGAGTAGCGGAAAACAAGCCCACTCCCTCGTCGACATGACACCCCTTCAAATATTTAAATATGGCTACCATGTCCCCTCTTAACCTTATCTTCTATAGATTAAACATACCCAGCTCCCTAAGCCGCTCCTCATAGGGCATGGCTTCCAGACCCTTCACCATTTTGGTTGCCCTCCTCTGGACGCACTCCAGCTTGTCAATATCCTTCTTGGATTGAGGTGCCCAGAACAGGACACAGTATTCCAAATGAGGTCTAACCAATGCAGAATAAAGTGGTACCATTATCTACCTTGATCTAGACACCATGCTCCTATTGATGCAACCAAGAATCATGCTGGCTTTCTTGGCTGCAACATCACACCACTGACTCATATTCAGCTTGTGATCTACCAAGACTCCTAGATCCCTTTCACATGTACCATTATGCAGCCCCATGATAGGTTTGTCTTAGGGTCGCCATAACTCAGAAGCAATTTGAAGGCACACAACACAACAATTGGTTGGAAGTGCCCCAGGTCAGCTCCTTTGCACTATCACCTGACTACCAGGTGTTGGTCTCCCAGACATCCTATGTAAGTACACTGGTGGAATATTATGCTTCAAGTAACATCTTAGCCACTAAATGCACACTTGCTATAAGGTGCCATGGATTACAATTAAACTAGAAAACAAGAGACTAACTGCCCATTCTCAGACCATCTGTGTTTATACACAGAACGGGGTAAAGGGCAGAGGGCCAATAAAGATGTGCAAGAATGCATGGAGCCTGGCTTAAGGGGCAGAGAGGGAGAAAGTACTTACAGCCTGGTCTGTGGTGAGAGGTGTGTAGCCTGTGATGAGAAAATGCAACCTGGGGGTGGGGATAAGAGAGGCAATTAATCCAATCAAGTCATTATTCATGTAGCCTGGGTAACGCAATGTTGTGGTGCTTGCAGACATGATGGTGGAGACCTAGGAAGGAAATAAAAAGAAAAAAAAAAGGTAAGATCCACACTGATCTCAGAAATTAGGAACACCAACAACTATGTATTTCACAATTGAAAGTCAAGCTGATTCAAAACAAACCCAAGATCCATAGGTGGAAAATATCTTTATTAAGACTAACGGAAACACCACAAAATGTGCAAACTTTCAATTTCGCCTGAACTCTTTACTGGACTAGCTGAGATCAAATACTAAGAGAGAGCAAGGGAGATGGCAAAGAAGTTTAGAATCCTCCATATCACTTTATCTGAGAATCCTGAAGGATGTAGGTGAACAATATCCATGCCTAGTAATTAGGGATACTCACTGGATAAATTTTAATTCAAATACTTCTGGGGATAAAGAATTTTATACACAGAAAATGTAATTTAATAGGCCCTCACATTTCTAGCATATGACTGGAGAGATGATACCTGTGTGCAGGCCATTATTTATTTTTTTTAAATATATGCTGCTTTTCAGAGTTTTTTCTTCAAGGTGGTATACAATACTACAACGTAAAATTATACAGAACTCCAAAGGCACAGCCACTAGTGGACTTAAATAATAACAAACTTTGCATCAATCTAGTCTCTCAAATGAGCTACACCTGCCTCTCACTGAGATACTTCTCGATGAAGTACCCTGGATCAAACTCAGTTTTTTTCCTTCAGAGGTCTTTCTCAACATCATGGTCATACTTACTTACCAGCTGGTTGATCTGAGAAAAGGTGGGGTTCTGAATGTGCAGCCTGTCAGTGGCAATGCGGTTCAGAGCTGTGTTGTCTAAAACGACCTGTGAAAAGGGAGACAATGTAGACTGAGAATGAATCGGTGGACACTTGTCAGTTTTGTTAGATATGCACATTAGATTCAGGTTGCATTCACTCAAAACTACTCTTGCACCTTCCACAATCATGCCTTACCACACAATCAGCATTCTGTGTCAGCCTCTTGAGTGTCAAGAGAGAGTTGTATGGCTGCACTACCACATCACTCATCTCATCCTGATTAGGGAAGACTGAATAAGTCTGCACCAGCTTCTTAGGATACCTGTGGAGGAGGAAGATGGTCAGTTACTCAGTGCTTCAGTACAGAGAAATACACACTACATCTCAATGCTAGGCTTGCTGCATGGGGTACACTAACTGCTCAGTAGCAATTCTGGAAGACCAGATGAACAAACCAACTAAAGACAACTCAGATATGGATGTACGTGCATCACAATGCACTAAGGGATCTGATATTTGTAAGAACAGTGAAGAGCTAGAGGTTGGACACAATTCAGAAATAGTCCTAAGTGTTACTGATAAGGACAAAAAACTACAGAGGCTCTTATAAATCAAAAGTATAAGGTACTGGTGAACAAGAACACGTTTCTAATAATTGTTTTTTTAAAATAAACCTATGGAGGAATTGCCCCAATACAATTATTCATTAGAACTCAACATGACAGTAACCCCCTATGACAAGCCCTTATTTTTCACTACACTGGTTTCACAGGTCCAGCTTAATAAGGTGCCCTGACACAAACCTGTAGCCCTAACTCCACCCTTTAAATACAACTTTGTATAAAAGGGCTAGGGTCTTAAGTGTTCCCTCAGAACAAATTAGTTTTATTTAAGGCAATGTGTTCTTGTTTGTTACCAGTGACTTTACATAACATAGGCCAACTCAATAGTTATAAAACAAACTGTATCCTTTATTCTAGTAACATTAGATATAAAATATCTTGTCAAAGTTCATGTAAAATACAGTGTTGTTACATTAACCAGTTCAAATTTGTAACAGTCTATGTCAATAACTCCCAACCTTAGACACCAGTTCTCTGTGTCTTTTCCTCAGCTGCATAAACACAATCCAGCCACCCTCTCTGGCCAAGATCTCCCTAAAGGCTCTCCCTACAAATGGACTCTCTGCCTCATATATAGTTTCTATTTTCCATAAGCCCCTCCCACAACACCACCGTTCTGAGTTTCGTTCTTAAGGTACTACTCCTGTTGCTTAGCAACCCGCCAACAAATTCCACTTGCATTCCAAATAGCTGATCTCCAAAGCAACTTTGTCAGACCCCCTTCCTTGTATCTCTGAATTTTGGGACAAGCAGAATGGATCCCTGGCATTACTGTAAAGATGGATTACCATGAAAGCTCCTTCTACTCAGAAAGAATGGTATCTTCTATATGTGACATCTCTCATCTATCAGAGGTGGCTGAAGATGTAAAAATTCCACTGGAAGTTGTGTTACCTCCACATTTTAAAAGTATTACATAACCCACCCTAAAACACTATTTTGAAGTTTCTTGATACAATCTAGGAAAAAAAGGGAGGACTGAAAGAAGGCTATCTCCAAGGTTTCAAATGAGACAAACTCAAGAATCCATCAACAGGATGCAGACACCAGCCAGAGTGGATCTGGATGGCCTCCCCTGAACTTACAGTAAGTGCAGTGTTACATTCTCACTCAGAAGAGGACATGTTCTGAAATATTCAAGTGCAGTAATTTAATAGGCCTAGTCTCGACTAGACTGAATTTCCTTCATTACATAACATGCAGAAGTCATCTATCTGAAACAGGCTTTAGACGAAATTATTATTTTGCAATGCTCTGTAATGAGATGTAGAGGTGGCAAGTTAAATGTCTATAAAGGAGTACAGGCAGAGTGCACACTTATAGCTCATGGAATGAGCTAAGACATCATTTCAAATGGGAAGAGTCTTCATTTTATATGTTGCCCAAAAACAGAAGCTCTATGAGCAGTTTATAGTAATAAATTTAAATCATCTGAGGAGGAACGATACAAATCTAAAACAAACATAAAAGAGCTTTTAGATAAGCCACAGTAGTGATTCTTTAATCCTCATATTTAGAGTAAAATGATTTTTAAAAACCAGTCTATATGGCCCAATATTTTGTAAGATACATTATAAAGCATGTCTCCAGGAGTATTAGATTTTTAAAAATCATCATCAGCCTCCCAAATTTGTGAAAATGGCTCTAATAAACCCAAATCCATAACCAAAAGTGACTTCTAGTTGTTATTTTTAACCAAAAATGCAGCCACACAGCTCACAGTGGTAGAAAAATTTAGTTCCCAGTAGAATCAGCCCTTCTGCTCTCTAGGGCGAGATGGATTAGGCTAAAAGATTAAAAATGTGCACAGCTCCACTGCTGCTCCTAAAACTAATTGAAATTTCATTGTTTGCATGAATTCGTAATTATCATAAGCATTTTTTGAGTCAAAAAATATGTAAGCTTTCCACGAAAATTTGACCGTAATCTAGGCGTTACTCTTCCCTTTTGATTTCATTTACCAACCCATCCACCAAATGACAATTCTTTTGATTTACTTTAATATACAGAAGGGCATGCAATTGTAGATGCTGTGGACTACAGTGAAGCCTGTGCAAATTAAGTCCTGTTGTGGATTTGGAGTGGCATGAAGTCAAGGGCTGGCTAGAGGGATGGATGGAGAGAGCCCTGACTACAAAACAAAACTGATGTTCTTAAGGGAAGTATTTTAACTTAGTTGCTAGCACAACTGTCAATACTACATATGCTGAAATTAAATCACATTTGAACTGCCAAAAAAGAAAATGATCAGCACTCTGAATTCTGAAGTAATTGGTAAAAAAATACTTAAAATAAGCACACATTACTAATTACATTATCTATGAGAATGCTGAGATTTTTTTAAAAAATACAATTCAAGTGGGATTATATCATACATACTAGTGTGGGACGAATATAGTGAGATTCACACATTAGAAATGCAGTACTCAAAACTGCACGGTCCTAAGAAACCACTTACTGGGTAGCAATAGATGCTTGGGAGTATGCTAGGTCAAAACAGAGGGGATGACTCCACAGTGGACATTTTAAACCTAAACAAGTTCTAGCTTCTCTGGTGGATGGCAGGTCTTTTCTGGCACTGGATGTCCACATCTGTTTGACAGAAGGAAGCTTCATGGTAAGTATTGAGGCCTGCTCAAAGTCAGTAAGATGAAAAACCAACTGTTCTCAACCTCAGCATAAAATGAGACCCCCTTCTTGGGAGTATTCCAGGATGCAGAAAAGACTTGAGGAAAGTCAAGGGTCAGCTACAAACTGGCTGCATAGTAAAACAAGTTGCATTTTGTGGACCTTGCACTGGGGGAGAAGATGTGGCTCTCTCAAAGAGACTTACAATGAACACTGGACACATTAAATGAGTGTTTATTTTCTGCATTATTTCTAAGCCCAGAGGATGACAGCTGTAATAGTGGTGGGTTTAGTCAAGTGAACGTTTCGACTAATTGAATTGTCTCCAAATGTCTCTTTCATCCCTCCTCAAAATTTTTGGAAATTCTGCATGGAACCAATTGTCAAACCACTAGTGCCCATCCAAAATAAACGTGATTTGCTTTCTCTGAAACTAGAGAACATTCCTTGCCTGAGGGGTGAGAACTGATTATTTCTCCTTCCTGTTTCAAGTCACAACTCCACCATCTACAAGGCTTGCCTAAGCAGGTGCTTGGGTGGGGCAGTCTTCACTCTGAATCAGCTGTATATCTGACACATTTGCCAGTCTACTGCCTCTCTAGACTGATTGGCTTTTTCACCTATATGTGCTTCTTGGGAGTGTGAAACATGCATGTATTTACAGGTTTCATGCCATCACTCACCTGTCATTTAATCTTTCCAGGAGGTAAGAACCCAAACCAGAGCCAGTCCCACCTGCAATGGAATGGCACAGCACAAAACCCTGAAGAGAAAAATAACAAAAAGTATTTGTGTGTGTGCATGTCTACACACATACAAACACACACACATATATCTCTTATGGGAGGTACTCTCAATGAATATTACTACCACCAGACCAAAGGAGAGGTTATGGACATCAAGGCCATACGGTTTTAATCTTTCTTTCTGCAATGTAAAGGCCACCAATACTTGCTACACCCTTTCTGGCATCTGAATCAAAGCCATGCTCTTCAGTGTTGCTTTAAATAAAAATGATAAATAAAACCATAAGGTGAAACCACTGGAGAGTCAAGGGCAGCAAAGAACCTCAAAACCTGTTAGAACCATGCAAGCTATTGTAGTTAAGAGTGCAGACACCCAACAAAATGTTGTAGTGTGTTCCCTGCTGCCCTGATTGGAGCTCTGCACAGAAACACTCCTAACAAAGAGATTGTTGTTGTGATATGTGGGATTCTTGTGGAGGGAAAAAAAACACTTATCAAATTTCCCATTCTCCTTTGCTATGTTATACAAAAGGCTCAGTCTTGGGATTGGATGTTGTCCCTTATCTTTCTCTTTCAAAAACATGGGACATTTCTGCACTACACTGTTATGGTGCTATTATTCCTCATTCAACATTCTGCGGAATTCTGGGGTTTGTAGTTTATTGAGACCCAAGGGCTCTCCAGCTGAGAATTCTTTATATCCATCCCTAAACTGCAAACCCCAGGATTCCATAGGATGTTGAAAGTGGAATAGAGCACTATAACAGTGTAGTGCAGAAATGGCCATGGAGAAGGAAACTGGGCCTCCACTATTGTGGATTCAGCATTTGTAGATTTGGTTATTCACAGGTAGGTAGGTTTGTTTGTTTATTTATTTAAAATCTTCCTGTATTTGACCGTCATGAAAAAAATATGTTTTCTATAGAAAGCTCTAGATCCTCCAGCACAACTCTACGGTTCTCTCTAGACATTGCCAGGTTCTCCAGTGAGGCACTTCCGCCCACTTCTGCCAGAAATTGACCACAGAATAGTGCTGGAGGACCTAGAGATTCCTAGAGAAGTGTTCTCAGGTTAAAAAAAATAGCATTTACAATTTTTATTTTTAGTTGTGGTTTCTCCACTTTCATGGGGGTCCTGCACCCCAACCCTCATGAAAGTGGAGGGCTAACTGTATTTATTTACTGCATTGTTATGCAGTCTTTCTCCCAATGTGGGATCCAAGGCAAGTCTCAAACAATAAAACAAAATTAACTAAAAACATAATTAAAACACAATTAAAATATCACAATTTTTAAAACCATATATTAAATGATATAAATTTATTAAAATATACAAAAATTAAAATTAAGAGTACCCTCCCACAAGGAGGCTCCCTGCAAACAATTAACTGTTAAAAGCCTGCTTAAAGAAGGTTTTTGCTTGCCAGTGAAAACAGAGCACAGGATAGGGCCAGCGTAGCCTCCAGTGGGAGAGAATTCAACAACATGAGGGTAGGCACTGGGAAGGTTCTCTCTTGTGTCCTCACCAAACAGAACTGTGATGGTGGTGGTACCAAGAGAAACTTTTCCCCTGAAGATGTTAACACTCTGCCAAAATCATACAGGAAGATACAGTCTTTCAAGGAGTCTAAACCTAAGCTGTATAGGGCTTTGTAGGTCATCACCAGTATTTTGAATTGTGCTTAGAAAGTGGTAGCTACTGGAGCTATTTCCACAAGTTAAATGCTCTCAGCAAGTGACCCTAGTCAGCATTCTACGTGCAGTATTTTGGACCCACTGAAGTTTCTGAATGGTTTCCAAAGGCAGTCCTATGTACAGCATGTTACAATAGTCCAAACAGGATATAAGAAAGGGGTCCGTGTGTGCGTGTGTGATGTTAAAGGTTTGTATATAAAAGCTACTTCTTTTATTGTGTGAGTATGCTGTAAGTAGCTGTTGGAAGCAGGTGAAGAATGGAATGTTGAAACAGATGTTGATTGGGGGAATTTCTGAGATTTGCATGAGAAACTTGGTGAAAAGCAGAGTCTGTGTTTGAGTGGAAGCTAGTTCAGTCCAGAGTCTGAGAACAGTGCAGTTTGGGAAATGCATTTGAGAGGGGTTTTATCTAGACTAGGGGTAGAATGAGAGAAAAGAGTGACTGGTAAGGGTCTGATTTAGTTTGAGAAATCAGGGAAAGATGTGAGGAATGTTTTAATTCTGTAAATAAAAGTTTTAATACATTTTTGGCCTCCAGAATCACTATCGTTCTGAGAGACTGGTTTCAGACAAGGTGTCTGTAGTGGCAGCACTGAAGGCAGAGAGCTGTTGGGGTAAAAGTAGTATAAATCCTTATAGCAACTTTGGGAGCATTTAGACTGACCCTAAAGTTGATATCACAGAAGGGGGACAGGAAAAAAGACCTTATGTGTGGTTGAGGTGGGGGCAGAGAAAGCCCTCACACTGGAGTGTTCACAGAGAATACCACAAAGTCTTCATAGTGTGTAACCACAGACAGTTAAGACTTCTCAAGGAAGAGATGCAACTGGTGCACTAGTCCTAATTGTGTAAATGTACTCCTGGACACTGCTGAAATTTGGGCATCCAGCTTCAGTGCTAAATTCAGGAAAAGACCCAAGCTGTGAGTCTCAGATAATTAGGGGAAGTGTAGCCCCATAAAGAACAAGCTGAATCCCTTTTGACTAGCCAGGAGTAACTCTGTCTTGTTTGGATTAAATTTCAATTTGTCTGCCCTCATCCAGTCCATTACTAACAAAAGACACTGGTTCAGGACTAAGACAGCTGTTTCAGTGGATGCAATGGGAAGGCGAAATACAGTTGGGTGTCTTCCGCCATTAATAACACCACATGCCAAAACGTCAGATAACCTCTCCAGGGAGCTTCATATAGATGTTAAACATCACAGGGGACAGAACTGAGCCACGAGGGACTCCAAAAGCCAATGGCCAGGGTGTTGAATAGGAATCTTCCACAGTCTGGCCCTCCAGGAGGGACTTGGAAGCACTGTAAAACAATACTCCCAAGTCCTATCCCACAGAGGCAACCCAAATGGTCAATGGTACTGAAAGATGCTGAGAGCTCCAGTGGAACCAAGAGGGGCATACTCTCCCATCCAGTTCCCTGTGTAATTCATCCACCAAATCAATCACAGCTTTCTTTGTCCCATAGCTGGCCTGAAGCCAGATTAAAATGGACCTAGATAATCCATTTCATCCAGGAATCTCTGAAGCTGAAAGGCTGCCACATGCTTTAGAATCTTACTGGGGAAAGGAATATTGGAGATTAGCCTACAATTCTCTAGCATGGTGGTGGTCAGGGAGTGTTTGTTTGTTTGTTAACTTCCTCACTATAGCCTCTTTCAGCCAGGATGGAAACCTGCCTTCTTGCAGTGAGATATTCATTACTCCCTTTACCCACTCAGCCCCATCCCCCTCTGGCTGCTTTCAGGAGCCAGGAACAGCAAGGGACCAGTACACATGCGACGGATTTCACCTCTCCTGTTAACATCCACGCGCTCCATAATTGAAATGCATCTAATAACACATGACAAGCAGAATACCAAGGTTACTCCCACTGGACCTGTATCATCCAAGTCAGAGTAGATCTGAAACTGAAATCAAGTTCCACTTCAAAATTCTAGGAACTATTGGAACCAATATTCTAAAGTTTGTGGAAGTCATTGAGCACATTTTCACTTAGCACATTTTTACAATGGTTCCAGGTCTGAAAAAAAAATGCTTTACTTTTAATTACCAGTAATATACTTTTGTGCACCTGGGGATTCTCTGCAAATATGCAGAAACTATTTGGAGTGATAAGCTGGTTGTGGGTTTTCTGGGTTTTGAGGCCGTGTTCTATTAGTATTTTCTCCTGACATTTCGCCTGCATCTGTGGCTGGCATCTTCAGAGGATCTGATATTTGGAGTGACACAGCTACACCAGTAAACTTGGACAGTCCTAAACCTGTTATTACAAGGCATGAATGAAAACCTACAATCAACTGCTGTAATGTATTCTCAATCTGTAATAGAAATGCTGCTGTTTGGGATCACAGATACTCTGGAAAAAGAATCCTGCAGCACTGTTTGAAACTCACAGGTCATAAGAGAATTTAGGATTCTAGTTCTTCCCACATGTTCTCTATACATCATAGGAAGGAGTTTTTTAACCTCATGGTGCACATTCCCCTACTGTAATTTACCTACTACTTTAGGTGATTATTTTGTACAAGGATTGTACTGAAAGTAATACCTGTGTGCCATTTTCTCTGAATCTATTAATCCAAATGTGATGTTCCTATACCAACAGATAGAGTAATTCTTATTGCATGATTGACCTCATTTCTGCATTTCTGTTACATAACCATGGATATGAAGCAGAAACAAAGAGCAGTCATTGAGTTCTTGACCAAAGATGAATCCACTGCTGCCAACATCGACAGAAGACTCAGATGCAACAATTGATGATTAATGTGCAAAGATGGGTGAAAACGTTTCAAGAAGGCAAAACCAGTGCTGAAAATAAGTCACATACTAGAAGCCCATCAACAGTTGTCACCAATGAAAACTAAAATAGGGAAGATGATATGACTTATGCAGACCAGCGTATGACTGTCCAAGAAATCGTTGAGGCTTGACTGTGGTCACTATGCTGTCAAGCAGATTATCCACAACCATGGATACAAGAAAGTGTGTGCCAAGTGGGTTCTTTATTAACTGACAACTGATTTGAAAGAAAAAAGACTGCAAATGTATTCAGAACTGTTGGCAGCATATGAAGCCCATGAGGGCACCTTTTTCAGGAATGCTTGCCCTAGTGATGAGACCTAGGCATATTGTATGACCCAGAGATCAAGAATCAATTCACAGAGTGGCAGGACTCCACTTCCCCTAGACCAAAGGAATTCAAAAACCAATGCTCAGCACAGAAGATTATGGTAAATGTCTTCTGGGATGACAAAAGGATGATTTTGCTTGATTTCCACAAGCATGGAAGAATGTTGAACAGCAAGCACTACAACACATCACTCCAGAAACCTTGAGAAGCCATCTATAAGAATCTGAATGCAATCCAGTTAAACCACATTTCTTTGTCAACATCACAGGTTCTTGCATAAATCAGATGGTCTGTGGTGCTGCATCCGCCTTACAGCCCCAATCCAGTACCCTCAGATTTGTTTGGTCAGACAAGGAAAGCCTTTGGGGACAGTGATTTGAAGATGTAGGTGAAGTGGAATACACTTACTGACACAGGGCCAGGGAATGCCCAAAAGTTTTTCCAAAGTGGATTTTATGAGTGGGTTCAAAGGTGACACAAATGCATTGTCACCATGTTATACAGAAAGAAAGAATTACTTTGCACATGTATGTAATTGCATGTGTTTCATATAATAAATAAGTTATGACCTGACAGGCATTACTTTCAGTATGATCCCCATATAACCAGTACCTCTCACCGTAAACCGTATCACAGAGTTATGAAAATAAAGATCAACAATCTTATACACTACTCTCAGGCATCTGAAGGAAAAGGACTAAAAATGTCTACTAAATGTTGTTGCAGCTTAAGGAATATTAACATTTAAGTATTTGATTTTTGTTCTGGATAATAAATGTTAAAGAAAATGCCTTCAAGATGTATAAAAGCAAGACAGCTCTGGATACGCAGTAAAGGTATTATCAAATTCCACCAAGAAAGGAACAGTTGCTTCCTGCACCTAGTCTAGGGAGACATTACAATCTAGGACAGAAATACTAGACCTTGGTTTCCATGCCTGCTTGCTTATCATTTCTCTTACCTCTAAGCTGTCACTGCCATCAGCTTCTCTGTCTATGATGTCGAAAATGTCTTCATGAATCTTTTCCCCCTGCAATCCAAAGCACAGGAAGTCATAAAAGATTTACTCTATATTCACCGATAAAGCCCCACAATACTGCAGTCTTCTGGAAACTAGATACAATTATTTTAGCCACTTTTTTCCTGAATGAATAGGGAGTACAAGAGGAAATTGTTTTGAAGGAAGTATCCATAATAACAACAACATTTATAATGCCCTTTACACCAAAGGGTGGAACATCGACATACACAATCAGGAACATGACAATAAAACAGAACACCACAACAATACATGGAATAAAATCCTCCACACCCCACCAGTTGCTACCCACCTCAGCACCTTAAACACAACTTAGTGGCTTAAGAGGAAGGTCTTCAACTGTTTATGACAATGGGTGAGATCCTTTTCCAGCCGGAGGTTCAAAGGAAGACCATTCCAGAAATCCACCTTTAACAATATGTATTTACTATCAGTTCTTGATTCTCTTACCTGTGAAAATCCACTGGCCCAGTTGTTCCCAGCCCCACCGCCATGCTCAGACAGGTATATATTTTCTGGGTTATACAGGTTGGCATATGGGGAGTTCAGAATGGAATGTATCACCCGTGGTTCCAAGTCCAGGAGGACAGCTCGTGGGATATAGTGCTCATCATCTGCCTGTTAATAAGGAATGCAAACATTCTGAGCAATCTGCAGAAGGACAGCAGATCTGACATCACTGTCTTTCCCAACAAGTCTTGACTGCAGTGCATACCTCCAAAATGAAGCATGCTACACACAGAGAGCAGAAACTGCCACAAGGGGGCACAGTGCATACTCCTTTTTCAGCTCATTGACTAGTCTTCTATCCTCTTATATTACAGAGACCTTTTTTAAAAAATTAAGTATTAAAGACAATCTGTGTTTTCAGTGGATATCTCAGAATACTACCATTTGAGAACTCAAAAGCAGCAGGCTTGGTTTTCTACAGACTTCTGACTTATCCGACAGGTTAGGGGCCAGAGCACTGCAAGAAAACAGAATTGGTTGACTCCCTGGACTACCCCTTTTTCTGGCCAAAATGGGAGTAAATTCCTTTCCCAAAAGCCTCCAAGAATAGCAACTCACTTTCCAAAAGGATTGCACAGACCCCCTGGCCTCCTTAATAGACATAGGGAGCCTGCCACTCTGCAGGAGTTTTGGGATTTAAACTCAAAGCAATCTCAACCAGCACAGAAGCTACTAGATAGCATGCAGCAGCACAATGTCAAGAAGTGACAAGCCAGGGTACTATGAATGCAAGGCAGACTCACCTATTGTTTCAATTTACTTTAAAAGTGCATGAGAGTGAAAAGATGACTATCAATAAGTTCCCAATGCTTTAAGTGAAAAATACGTAGGACTGTATAATATGTCAATACAGTACAGAAACTGAAGCGTGTGCTGTTTTGACCAACAATTAATGAGCTTTCAAGCTCAATATATTTCTGTTTTCTCCAGCTCTCAAGACTTTTAAATTCAAGAACAATTACTCAAATATTTTCACAAAAGGGCAAATGAAGCAACTTTCTAGAAATAACTATTGCAGAGCAACCCCAAGCACTGGAATAAGTATAGTGCACAATTTAATTAGAAGCACAAATCTGCTGTGTGTTCACAAGCCATGCACATTCAGTCCCCTGCAAAATCACAGGAAAGTTGCCCATAGAACCACACCTTACCTGATAGAAAAACACATCTTTGCGATCAGTACCCTCTGTGGCAAATTCCTCCACAATGCCCTCAGGACTAATGCCATGTTCTGCACAAAGCTGTTTCCAGAATTCAAATCCAACTGCAAGAGTGAAAAGAAGATGACAGAAGGCATTAATAAAGGGGAATGAGAGCTGGCCACATCCTACGCTGCAGCATTTTGGTACACTAAGGGTAACTTTGATAGGACAAAAAGTCCTTGGGTAGCTTCCAAAAAATTCCACGTATTCTGCCTAACAGTTCACAGCACCAATTTTACCCCAAGTTCATAGAGACTAGTAGCCTCATTACATCAGAAACTAGGGCCATTTCCACACCAGACTGCTATAGCTCTATTATTCCACTTTTAACATCCTATGGAATCCTGGGGTTTGCAGTTTAGGGGGGACTCCCTTAACTGCAAACCCCAGGATTCCATAGGATGTTAAAAGTGGAATAATAGCGCTATAACAGTCTGGTGCGAGAATAGCCTAGGAATAAGCCACCTGCCCGCTTACCGAATGACTCTCCCCCGCTGCACTTTCTCCAATGCCAAACCCAAGCCCCACTCGTTACCAAACCAGCTACACTGAAAAAGGGCCACAGGCAGCTCCAGCTCCTTGGAAGTTGCCATTCCCCCATCTCACCCACCTCCCGGGCGCCCCACAAGCCTCTTCGCCTAGCCTTACTTTGGTTGCCACACTGCCCCAGCTGTAGAGTGATGATCTCTCGCGGCATAGCGACGCCTTCTCCTTCCTCCAGGCGCTGCTCTCTTCCCGCCTAGAAATAAAGCCTGCCGTCGGCCCGGCTGTTTGTTCTTTACCTCTTCCCGCCGCCTTTCTGCGGCCTATAATCCCGTTTACCCCAGTAACGCGCAGGCGCAGAAGCCCAAATGGAACGTTTCGCTGGTGGAGCGCGCGTGCGGGCGCGCAACTTTTCCGTATGGCAAGATGGCGCGGCCTACGCTGCTGCGTTCTGTGATCTACATGGGGGCGGCCATAGCCGTGTGCGTGAGGCTGTGGTAGAGGTCTTGCTGCTGTTCCGGCACCGGTGGCGGGCGTTGGTGACGGAGAATGATGATCCTGCCGCCAGTTCCACCGGTCTGCCGGTGACGCTGGGCCGGCGAAGAATGGAGACGGGGGCAGGATGGGCTGCCGGCAGCAGCAAGAACGGCGGCAGTGGCAGTCCTTCTCTCAGCGATGCCCAGGCCCCGGCGTCGGAGCGGGAGCTGCGAGTGCGCGCTTTGAGCGCCTTTCTGAGGGGCCGCCTCGGGCCTTACGAGCCGGCGTTGAGCGCTCTGCAGGCCACGCTCGTCTGGGAGAGGCCGGCGAGGAGCGCGCTCGGCTGGGCAGGAGCCCACGCGGCCTTCGGGTGCGCGGCCTTGGAAACGGGGCGCGGAGGGCTGAAGGGGGGCTCCGAGGGGAGTGGGTGAGAGAGCAGGTTGAGGGCCGAGGCTGAGCCTCCTTCTCTCAGTTAGGAACCGGGGATTTGTGGAGGAGGGAGCGCTTGCTTGCTTTCCTTCTATATTGTAGGCCATTTCTGCACTAGACCGTTATAGTGCTATTATTCCACTTTCATCATCCTATGGAATCCTGGGGTTTAATCCAGTTTAGGCCCCTCCCTAAACTGCAAACCTCAGGATTCCATAGGACTTGAAAGTTGAATAATAGCGCTATAATAGTCTAGTGCGGAAATGGCCGTAGTCTGCGTTGTATGAAGTTCCAAATAACAAGCCTGGAACCAGTTAAGGGCGGGCTGACACTAGTCATTCTTGTTCAGGGGTAAAGTAGGCATCTCTCTTGTGAGGTGCTATTTTTGGTATCGGGTGCGAAGCGTTTCTTTTTGTGATCGCCTTCCAGCCCCACAGATTTGTGACCCCTTGGAGATTGCGAGCGCATAAGGAATAGTTGTCTCTGTACCCTACCTGTTTTTAGATTTAAATGGGAACCAGGTCACAATGTAGAAAGCTGCTCCTTGTGTGTTCACCTTTACTGTTTGCTGTTCAGGGCAGTATATCTCTCCAAAGTGAACAAAACTGTATTAGGTTAGCTTTCTTGTGTCTGTCAATGAGATTTGAACTCAGTCGCATTTTCGCTTTTGTGTTCTGTTGGTCAGAAAGCTCTTCTACACTTTTAACAAAGAGAAGAGGGGCCAGTAAGAGTGGTTGCCCAGTTCTGTTTTGTAAGAGGGATTATGGGGCAGGCTGGAGCAGGCTGAGTTTACACAGTTCAGTTACTCAATGTAGTGGCTAATGAAGACTGTTGATGGGTGTGCTGACCAAGCCTGCACTTACCATGTGGTGTCTTGTGGGCTTAGTGGTGCTGCTTGGATGCAAGAAGGGAAGTTTAGGCCTTAAAGGCCTCACTGCTTCAGCCAGGCCAGTATTGATAAGCAGAAGTTAATTTAATGCAGAGATTCCCAAGTGATGCCTAGAAATTCATGTACTCTTTGTGGAGTCACTGTCTATTTCTTGTAAAAGTGGCTCTCATCACCATACTTAGTAAAGTGATCAGGATACACCTCCAACTGGGATCTGTTTCTGTGCTGTCAGTTGGTTGTGCTTTAAAACAATTGGTCCTAAAGGACTAGATCCCTGACTTCTTGTTCTCCATTTTAAAGAGTAATGGATCCCACTTCAAGAATGCCTTATGTCTCACTAAAAACACTATTTGTCAGAGCACCAAACTGCTGTATCTTCAGTACATTTGAGATATCAATAGGATATGCTCTTTAGCCATTGTACTAATTTCAAACTCAGTATTTACCTGTGGAGTAAAAAATTTTGCCAGAATAAATTCAAAAGAAACTTGAGGACAGGAAAGAACACACTGCAAGCACCAGCATGCATGTCATGTGGTTGAAGCTGGAGAATTCTAGTTGCCCTGACATGATGTTTTTATGGGCTGTGCTATGAAGGGCTTGGTTAATCAGTTTCTTGCAATATGTGGTTCTTATTAAATGCAGGAAAATAACCATCTCTCTCCAATTGTGGATACAGTTTATCCTCAACAGCATTTGATTGTATTTGGCTAATCAGTGATGAAAAAGCACACAGCTCTTATTCAGTCAGGGAACAAGAAAGTCTTTAGATCTTCTGACAAAAGCAAAGAGATCCTCTGAGCTCATGTGTCATTTGGTAGACCATTGTTGAGTGGTTCTGCCTCTCACTAGCTTAACCAGCTTCTTGGCATGGACTGAGAGGCTGATTATATCTCTTGATAAATTGAATAGCATGCCAGCCATTCAGCTGTGCTGAGCTTGTCAGAGTTATTAATGCTGAGAAATCTGTGCTCATTGATGTTGATGACAAAACATTAAATATCTGGTAGCTGTTGTGTGTTTCAGTTTGAAAAGATATAAACATCCTTTGAATGCACAGACACAAGGTGTTTCACATGTTAGCATTCATGCCACGAAAACTGTAACTTTCTTACTGATTGCACCTTACAGTCATTATAAATTGTAGTTAAGCCATTTTTATAGCACTGTGGAACTCACTATAATTCAATGGAAAGCAACTACTGGCTTGAATAACATGTAAATGCCTGATTGGAGTGAAAAGATAACCACTGGTTTGTAATGAGCATTAGTGTCTATGTATCCATGTAACAAAAACATGTAACAAACATAGATACTAATTACAAACATGTAATTAGTATCTATGTATCCATGTAACAAAAACATGGTACCATTCTAGGAAAAAATAATTGCTGGTCTCTCACATTAGATTGCCTGAGAATCACTGACCTAATCTAAGCCGCTACCAGTGTTGACACAGAGACGTTGGGTGGTCCTAGTGATTGAGTAATACAGTTAATTTATTTAGGCAGATATGATAGGTAGCCATGCTAGTCTGTTAAACTGACTCCAAAGTCATTAATAACTTTTTTAGAATAAACTAAAAGGCCACAAAAAAGTAAACATTCTTCTGGGTCCCTCATACTATGTGGTGGACATTTAAAAAGTGGGAATAAAAAATATTTCATTGGGCGTGATTGAAAAAGATGCCACACAGGAATGCGAGGTACACACTAGCCATGCCTTTCTTTTCAGTAAATTTGTGCCTTTAAATAGGAAGGAAATCCTGTAAAAGGTTACTAACAGTAACTGGGTTTCTGTGTCACAATGCCAGGAGTTCTTAAAACTGGATTAGCTAAACATTTGTAAGGGCAAATTGATCTAGTGAATGTTTTAAAGAATGTTTTAAAACATTATCTCTTTTCTCCCTTCTTTAAAACATTTTAATTCAGACATCACAGTGAACAGAACTTTCAGTGGAAAGTCTTTGGTTCATTTAGTCACTTGTGCTTGCAATGGGAGCAGTGCATGTTAGCATGTTTTAAATGTTTTAAAGAAGGGAGAAAAGAGATCATTCAAAGAACTTTTGCGACACAATCCATTCCATTCCTTTGCTCTCTAGCCTTCTCATGCTGGTCATAAGACAGCTATTAAGTATGCTGGGTTTCTGCTTTTCTATGGTCCTAAATTAACTGTTTTTTCATGCATTACTGTCATGGAAGCAATCACCTTGTACTGACTAGGTTTATTTTCCCTCAGGTTTTTTGCTCTGACATCACTCCACCTGATATTTTTGGTTGCATTTACCCTGATACTCATAGTATGCTTAGATCAGTGGAAAAATAAAATCTGGCCTGAAATAAAAGGTAAGTTCTGCTTTTCCGTGACCCCTGAATTTTGGCTAAGACTCCCTCTTTCTATAACAATTTGGCTCAAGAATGCTAGGTGTCCTCAGTCAAAACAGTTGATGGAGATAAACAGGAATCTAGTAAGCTGGGTTCCTTCCCAGTTGGGAAGGGCTTGTAAAATAGGAATATGGATAGTCAGATTTTGCTTTTGTCTTCTGGATCTAAAACTTAACATTCTGTGTTAAGTGTTCAGCATCAAATGTTGCAAAAGGGGTGTCTAAAGAAAATACTTGCCTGTATTGCAATATATTTAGTGGATTGAAGGTTTGAGTAATGAATTAGTGTCTCTCTCTATATTGAATAATTATTTTTTTTATTTTTATTTTTATATTATTTTAGTCATGAGAACAAAACTGTTGTACAGTTGCTTACAGTAGTAGTTGTAGAGAAAGACCGCTTAGAATATAGGAATGGTTTATGATCCAAAAAAGATGTATTCATGATAGATGCAGAAAGCTGTAGCAGTATTAAAACAGTAGGCACTATCCAAATATGAAAGAAAGACAATTTGCCATAGTTAAAGAAAATCTGAAGTCTACCCAGTATGGGCTCTGAAGGATGTTTTCTCTTGAATGAAGTAGAGCTGTAACATTTAAAAGCAAAACCTTTCTCTCCTGTTGATTGTTCACTTAGACTGTTTAAGATTCAAATGTTCATGTGGGAGCATCTGGGCAGGCAGCATGATAAGCTGCTCAGTTGCTCCCATGGAAGTTCTGTATATGGTTGCTTTGTTATGACTTCTGGACCTGGCACTGTGGTTTGTCTTTTCCTGGACAAGCCAGGAACATAAGCCAAGAAAATGCTCTAGCTTTCGATTCTGCCTTTACTTAAGAGAGATGAGGGGTTGGATTCAGACATCACAGTGAACAAAACTTTCAGTGGAAAGTCTTTGGTTCATTTAGTCACTTGTGCTTGCAATGGGAGCAGTGCATGTTAGCAGTTTGTCTTATTACACCTTAATGCAACTATTCCCTCACAACCTAATCTTCCTCACAGGATTATTATGAGAATAAAATAATTTGGTCAGTTCTTCACAGGAGTAACAAATCACAAAGTAGTTTCTTCTGAAAGAAAATACTTAAAATATATCTTGATGGACAATGTTTTTCTAATCCTAGACTAGAGAGGCTTGTATACACTTATTTGGGGGTAAGCAAGTTTACCTCTCAGTAGATGTTTATAGAAGTGTATAGTTAGTTGCCTCCTTAACTATTTTTGTTATTTTCATGCCAACATTGACAAATAGTGTAAGATGTTCCTGTAGGGATCATTCAGGAGATTGTGTACTTTGCACTGTTTATATACAAATTCTCCCAGAAGCACAATTATACAATGGCAAACTTCCTCTGTGCAAGGCTTTGAATACGGAAAATAGTCCTTCACTTTAGATGGAGGCAGTCTTGGATGGAGAAACAGAGTAGTGTAGTGATTTGAGTATTGGACTAGGACTTTGTAGACTAGGCTTCAAATCCCTGCACAGCTATAGCAACCTACTGGGTGACTTTGGGCAGGTCACATTCTCTCAGCCTCAAAAGAGGGCAAAGACAAATGCCCTCTGAACAAATCTTGCCAAGAAAACCCTGTGATAGTTTCACCTTAGGGTTGCTGCAATTTGGATACAATTTGAAGCCACACAACAGCAGTCTCAAATAGGATGGAGTGAACCATAATAGTTATATGAGCACACAGTTTTTCAGTGGAACAAAGCAAAAAAAAAAATCAGTATGAAGTCACACTTTTTTCCCTAAGGCCCTTTTACTAATGAAAGAGGAATTAATAAGGATTTGTGAAGTATATATACCTAAAATGTACAAAGTCAGTTGGCCTGCAAAGCTTCTTGACTCCAGTGTGCACATGTGAAATAAAGCAGAGCATAACCATGCTGTAGGCTTAGGTCATCCTTCAGAAGTGAGTTGAAGAGTTGTTTTCAGATTTAAGTAGCACTGCTTCTGGGCTAAAACTGGCAATTGATAAGGCTACACCTTAGCATTCCATTGACAGAAGGGTGTGGACTTGGCTTGGGACACATTTGAAATGCTGAGTGAGGAAGTGCTTATGCTTTTCATGATAAGTGTCCCCATCTCCTAAGCACCAATACTCACTGCTAGATGTCCCCCTGCCCTTATTAGTTGATTGTACTGACACGCAATATCAGAAGTGGTTCTACTTGTAAAATTACTGAAA